>JAHDVE020002761.1:0-177344 GCA_022606495.2 Halesus radiatus
TTGTTGTTAAATAATGTGTGTTTCAAATAAATAACAATATTATTGTTATTATTATTAATTAGTTAAAACGAGGCTTAAGCAGAAAAAAAGAGTTTTAAAAATTTATTTTTTCAGGGTCTCTGTGTGGAGTTCATGTAAAAAAAATTGTACAGTAGAATATTTTTAAGAGATTCTCGCTTGTGTAGTAATGTACCATATTACAGGACCGTCGTAGGGTAAGCGCGACAGCGGGCGGATGTTCTAAACGATTTCTAACAAATTTTAACAACTATCGTTATGCACAAGCACATTCAATTACCCTCTTTAAAATGATTTGCCTGTACCTTAGTAATCAAGTAAAATATATTGAGACACCTGTGCTAGAAGGCTGTTTTTTCATCAGGGCAGATTGGCAAGTCCTTTTCTATTAAATTTAACAGATTTTTTTTTATTAAATACCATGTATTTCTGTATTATGTTTAATATATTGTGTATTCACCCCTGAGGAAGGTTCAGGTTGAATCGAAACCGGTTGGATGAAAAAATAATAAAGTGGAATTAAAACAAAGTTATTTTATTTTTTATAATTATGTATTCCCACAACGTGTTTGCTACGTGTAAAAATTTCATATTTTTTAGGACAAATCGCTCCTATATGTTGTAAATAGTACAATCACATTTTTTTACAACTTCAATATCTCAATAAAACCCATCATAACCTCACTCTGCCCTAAAAATGTATATATAATCTTAATGATTACTTATGCACACCAAATACTAAGTTTGGTGAGCGTGTTTTCAGGGTGTCAGGCCTTAAAGCCTGGAACAAGCTGCCATACGATCTAAGTTTGATTTAAGACCCGACAGAATTCAGAGCGAACCTTAAAACTCATCTCTTCGGAAAGTCATACCCATGAATGGTTCAGTTGCATACCCAATTAACATAGCGAAGCTACCCATTAGTACCTACCTAACGTAACGAACAGAAAAAATTGAACTTTTTCATAGTCTGCGATATTGTAAACAATATTAAATATTTGTAACTGTAAATAATTATTATCGATAATCTCAAATAAAATAATGTTTAATAAATATCTACTCTTCTTTTGCCAATAACCTTCTAATAAATATAATGTTTTAATTTGGAGTGACCTACCAGGTAAGTATGTTTCTGTATCTATTTGTACATAATAAGATAAACCCTAGCTAGCAGTATTTGTGCAGCGCCCTTGCGGTGATTCACGAAAATAGCGCTATACAAGTCATCGAAGTAATATTATTACTCCCAGAATCCGAAAGCTTATACAATAACCAATGTTCCCCTACGCTTTCTCTCTACTACGATCCACAGGTAAGGTCAATTTGACTAATATTCTCAGTTCTACCTGCCGTTGGCAGGTATATTATCTCCCTCGGATTAGGTGCGTCGGTTACCTAGCCAACCACTATTCCCGACACCAACAATTGACAGATTTAAAAAATTCAGACAATAGGCGAAATAAAATAAATGAAGGAAAAGAGAAAATACAAAAGTCATATTTTTACCTTTCAAAGCAAAAGCAAATGTACAATACTGGTTCTTAACCAAGAGTGGGTGGTAAAATCTCAGTAAAAAACGTTTTATTTTTTAGTTTATTTCCAATATTTAGCAAGATCAAAAATTTCACTCAAAGATTTTTATTCGTAAAAAGATGATGTGTACCCGACCTTGCTCGGGATTTTTTTTTTTTTTAATAAAGTTATGAAGTTTTGAATTATTTCTAATTTTGAAACTGTCAATTCATGGTGGAATTCCATATTAAAATGATTTTTTTTGTTCAAAATATTCAAAAGATTGTTTATTTATTTGGAGATAGTTACTTTCGTTGTCAAATCAATTATGGCACCCTAATGACAAGCAAGAATTCATAACTTAAAATGAATTTTTTTGATAAAAAAAACCTTTGTAACTTTGTTCCACTTATTTATTTTCGACCGGATCGGTTTCACCCTATCACGGGCATCCTCAGACTGGTACAATAAATACTAAATCTATGGTATATATATAGCATGGATGTCGGGAGTGAGTTCCCTGCTTTTCTAATTTTGTTTTTATTGTTCGAAATTTATTTTATTGCTGACGATACTGTTTACTGTTTTTTTAAAACACAGTAAACAGTAAGTACCGTCAGCAATAAAATAAATTTCAAACAATAAAAACAATATTAGAAAAGCCGGGAACTCACTCCCGACATCCATGCTATATATACCATAGATTTAGTATTCATTGTATTAGTCTGAGGATGCCCGTGATAGGGTGAAACCGGTCCGGTCGAAAATAAATAAGTGGAACAAAGTTACAAAGGTTTTTTAATAAAAAAAAATCATTTTAAGTTATGAATTCTTGCTTGTCATTAGGGTGCCATAATTGATTTGACAGCGAAAGTAACTATCTCCAAATAAATAAACAATCTTTTGAATATTTTATTTCATTTCAAACAATTATTTTTTCAAAACATATCTAAATCATAAAGTTCATAAGTAGGGTGCTTACTCACGTGTTTTCCATTTGAAAATATTCTACCCAAAAAACCTTCTTCTTTTGAATATGACTGTGGCTACCTGGGGTGTTATATCTATGGGCTAACCTAAATAAAACGTGGCGGGTTCAATGTTGTTCATACTAATTTTAAAACGTTATATTAACAGTTTTACATACTGGATTTAATTCAAACTACTTTCTAAACCTAACCGACACTAATAAAAACAAACTGTGTTATTTTCGGCGAAGCTGGTGAATTTTATATTTTCGAGAAAATCGAGGACAAACAAACACATTTTATATTGATTTTTATATATTTGGATTGCAGCAAAAACTGGACAACAGACAAAAAATCTATAAGACATATTTATGTAAGTTGAAACAATTCTTTCAGAGCCAGCCCGTAATACTACCACACAAATATTTCTCGGTAAATACTCCTCGCTTCATTCACATTCATACATCGTCTCATACATTCTCTTCCGTTATTCGGACTTCTAACATGGCCCGACTCAAGTATTTGATTCAATTGATCGTGCCATGTCTTACCACCTAAGCGTCCCTTTCTTAAACTTAACTATAGCGCTTACGTCAGCCTTGCCTTCTTTTTACCCACCTTTTTAACACAGGCATTGTTTTTTTTAAAGAAAGACAAACACTCCCGGGTTACGAATAACCTGACAAAATTTGAAAATCTCCTTCTACCATCATAGTAAGCGGAAGTTGTTGCTCGTGTCGTGATGAAGGACGTATCCAGCGAGGAAATGAACTCAAGACTTCTGGGTAATACCCAAACGCGATGCTTACTCAGCCACTGACCGGTCAAACAATTCTATAATCATATTAAGCTATATTTAATTAAATTCAGTCATGTAAAATGTTGCATATTCATAAATAAATGAATTAAAAATTATTTTGTATTCACCACTTCATTAATATATACATATCTACATGTTTCGAAAGCAATACTTTCACATTGTTCTATGTTTATCATTTGTCTATACTTGAGATTATTATTTTTTAATATTCTCTATATTCCTTATGAAGAAAGCATCGCTTTCGAATCATGTAGATATGTGTACATTAATAAAGTGGTGAATACAAAGAAATTTTTAATTAATTTATTAAATCACTTTTGTCTTAATTCACTTTTTAACAAAGAGTGATTTATTTATCGAATTCACAATGCATGTACCTGTACAAACCAAATTACCTATATGTACAATTTAACGTAACATAAGATGATGGGAACTTTTACAGAAGTCTTCGGAGCTCTCTTTTTGAAAGAAATCGGTGGAGCACCTATATATTTCCGAAATAAAGCAAGGGTTGCTGAGGACGTGTGGACAGGGGTGTGTGGAAGACGCTATGATGGTTTTTGCATGTGAAGCGGATGGACGAAAGAGGAGTGCCAGGAGAGTGTATAACCCGGAAGTGAATGGTAACGGGATTCGGGGACATATATGAGATGATTTTTTTTCACTTTTAAATAACGATTTATAAATTCTACGTATAAAATTAAACATACTGTATTCATAATCGGCGTTTGATGATATGTATGAATATGTATTTCTAAAGTCCTCATATTTTTCACTGGATTATCTTAGTATATCCGGTAAATAAATAAATTAACGTCATTATAAGTCATGTTTTCATTCCGTGGAATATGGAAGCGTGCGATACGTAGGTACCATTTACAGGGAGACAGCGCGATCTGATGCATCAGGTGTTGAGTCGAGTTAGGTCGGGAGCTGTTACAACTGGAAAAAAGTATGAAGCGATGTGTGTGTGAGGATGGAGCGGGAGTCTATGCCGGGACGAGGTGGTGTGGTGGTCCGTCTCCTCTTCCTACCCCTGCGGAAAACTACGCAATGGGTAGTTAGTTAGTTACGTTCATTAACTTCAACAAGTTATTCCAACAAAAATAATAAAAAATGTTAATATCTCGATATATAAATGCTTACACTTCGTTCGAGGAAAAAATGGTACCTACGTATCGCACGCTTCCATATTCCACGGAATGAAAACATGACTTATAATGACGTTAATTTATTTATTTACCGGATATACTAAGATAATCCAGTGAAAAATATGAGGACTTTAGAAATACATATTCATACAGATCATCAAACGCCGATTATGAATACAGTATGTTTAATTTTATACGTAGAATTTATAAATCGTTATTTAAAAGTGAAAAAAAATCATCTCATATATCTGTTTGTACATAATTAGATAAAGAATATGAAGTAATATTTGTAGCTAAGCAATTTACGTGTACATGTCTTCAATTTATGGATATGATTGTCTGAAAATATGAGTTTTAAGTTTAGTTTTCAGTTCAGTTGAGTTTTTGATCCTTCTTAAGTCATGCGGCAGGTCATTCCAGGCTTTAGGTTCTGATACTCCGAAAGCACGATCACCGAACTTAGTATTAGGTGTACGCTTTTGTTCCTTTAACCTCCCGATAGCTGATGACACTGCTGACCTAAGGGTGGACTGCCATGAATTGGTATTTTCAAGAATGCATAGTTCCGACAGGTAAACCGACGCCATTCCGTTAAGTGACTTAAATACCATCCAGCAGAGTTTGAACTAGACTCTTTCGGGATATTTGATACATGTGGGTTAGTCAGATACCTTAACCTAGCTAGCTGACTTGCCTAGCTAAGCAATTTAAGTGTGCATTTCTTCAATTTATGAATATGATTGTCTGAAAAGATGAGCACCGCGCATTGCGGGACAGTATAGTACAGGCATAGCACAGTCGCGAGTATTCACATTACACCGTGCGGCACAGAACAGACATATCATAGACGCGAGTACGGCTGTCAACTGAGCGTTAGCGTCTGCCACAATGTTTGGTGATTATATAATCATATTTCTATAATAATTATTATTTTGTAACCAATATTCCCTGACAGATTCAAACAATTGTTCGTTGTCCATCTTCCTGGTTTTAGAAATATCCCGTCTATTTATTCTAACTGACGGTGACGCTAAGATGGCGGGGATAACGGTGACATGAGATATTACCAGGGCCACCAGCACCGTCAAAATATTTAATCCGATAATCTCGGCCGGTGTTGGCTTGTGCGTGCGCGGATACGTTACACTTACGTACACTCTAGTGTGAATGTGCTCATAGACAATGTAAGCGACTGATGCAAGTTTTCGTGCATGCACTGTAATGTTCTGCACTGCTGATAGATGTGAATAGATCTTTATAATTGTATTTTTATACAAACATTTGCAAAATGTTGACTACATAGCGATGTGTAAAACTTATTTCTTTTTTTATACTTACATTTAATATTTCGAAAATATGAATGATATTTAATACGGCGTCTTCATATTCTTAGACGGTTATAGGTATATTTCGAAGATCTATACCTTATCATGGAAATTACGTTGCGGGCTAAAAAATTGTGTTGAGCAAAAACTTTTAACACAAGTTCACCGCTCGAGATATTTGCCATCTTGCCAACGCATATTTTGTACGATTTATTACTATTCTTCTGAAATTCTATCCTATCTATGGTTGCATATCACCAGGGCAATATTCACTATATGCGCTGAAACAATTTATTTGTGCTCTTTGGGAAAAGATCTTAAATCGATTAAAAACCCTAAACAATGAAAGGAAAGGGGACAAACATTTGGCTATAAACTATTGACTAAAGTTACTTTTTGTTTTCAATTAATAAAATATATTTAATATCTTATTAACTACTTGCTGCATCATCTTCGGGCTGCACCCCTGAGTTTCGTCGTCGGCTTATAAAGCTGAGTGATACGTAACTCGATCTTATCAATAATATTATCTTTTTTTAGTACTCAATTTTAAACGCATTTTTTTTCACATAGCACAAACCAATACCTATCAAACACATATAATAATCTCTTTATACTTTATTATTATACTTTTTTTCTAGATACATTATATTACAATACTATGTCAATACTAGATTTTTTCCCTTATATATTTTTTTTTTGTATAATGGCACTTAATATGAACTAAACTTGTCAATTTGACTGTTCCTAGTTGGACAGTCAAAGCTTTCTTAAATGTTGACGTTAAATAATGTGTGTTTCGAATAAATAAATTTTATTATTATTTTTTATTATACTCTTGAAGAATTTCCAAAACTGCACTTGAATCAGAAGCTTAGGTTTCGAAGCCATGTCTTCTCTACATATTGTGGATTAGCATAAAAAATAGCATATTTGTTTTGACCTCGCCTGATTGATAATCTTAACTACTGAAGTCGAGTTAGCATTGTTCATTTCGAGCAGTCGATATAATCGAAAGGGTCCTCGTCCTTTTGTGCTGTATATTAATGGGGCTACCTTATTTTAATTGACCGGGGTATTTTGTTGAATAATTACTTTAGGTTTACCGACGTAAGGTTGGTTTTGGCTCCACCGGCCGTTCATTGTCGTAGTGATCATTGCATAATTCGGGATTTCGTTTGGATGTTGCGATGTCCGCAGGTTCTTGATTAAATACAGCGCGTTACAGCGTTTATCATGTGGCGGGTGCCGAAGAATGGGACGAAACTAGTAAACTACCATGCACGCACTTTTATACATCCCTGCGAGCATTCTTTCTCGCTTGCAAGCATCTTTCTATCACACATACTACGGGTGTTGTTTTATTATGAACATCTATACTAATTTGCTACTACAGGTTGTGGTATTATGTTTTCGTAAAGTCGATGAGGTTGGGCACCTACAAACCTAAAGTTTCATAAGTATATTTCCATTTTACTTAGAAAACAAACAGTTTTAACTAACTAACTAACCCACACGCCGTTTCTCCGCAGGGGTGGGCAGAAAGGACGGAGCGCCAAACAACTTGATCTTGGCATACGCTTCTTGTTTTATTCACATTCATACATCGATTCATAGATTCTCTTCTATTATTCCGACTTCTGACACGGCCCGACTCAAGTATTCGATTCAATCGGGCGTCCCCGGCTTCTTCTTCCATTCACATTCGCGTCATATATTCTTCTTACACCCCTTTCTTCATTCATTTGCTCTACATGCCCAAACCATCTAAGCGTCCCTTTATTAATCTTTCCCATTACGCTTACATCAGCCTTGCATTTTTTACGAATCTCAGTCCAAGCAGTTTTAAATCCAGCATAATGGAAATAACGCATTTTAAAAGTTATTTCCTTATTTTATTAATTAACTTAAAATGGTATGTACCAATTATGTACAATGGTTACATACATATGTTTTAATAGAAACATGAATCCTAAACGAAAACAAAAATTACAAATTGTTTTCTTAATTCACTTCTTTCCAAAATTTAAACACGTTTTCCTCTTCTTTTATATATTCGGTATTTATTCAATTAATAATTTATTTATTCCATTTACTTTGGAATAAATTTAAATAATTTTAGTGTGTAATGTACAACGCTCCAGCACTAACAAGTTAATTTCGTTATATCTCTAAAAATTGTACTTGTACTACCATCTGTTGAAAATTATCCAAACTAAACCGGGGGAAGTAGCACCCCGTGGTTTACTAACCCAATAATATTTTCTTGGTAATGGTGATACATAAATTGCAAATATATATTTTTTTAATGTTTAGACTAATAAAAAAGTAATACTTATAGCAGTTTTCCTTTTCTTTTTTCTGTAAAATAAAGTGCATCCACTGTATGAACGGTGTTTTATATTGCTTTCATTATCCATGCCGCGTACGTCACTACTACCCACTCAAAACGGAAGACAATCATGAGTTCTGAAACGATATGAGAACAGTGGCGTGCTGTGATTTTTCGTGACATTTTTGCAATTTACCAAAACATAAGAATCTGGTTCGAAAGCGAAAAACTCTGGAATATATTTCTAGCCAATGGAAACTACGGTAACCAAAACGGTTATCCAAAATGGAAGGATGAAAGTAGACTGAATGCTGTAGAAATGAGATCTCTGAGCCGAATTTGTGGTAAAACCATGTATGATCGTGTGAAAAATATTGAGATTCGTAAAGAATGCAAGGCTGGTGTAAGCGTAATAAGTAAGATTGAGAAACGAACGCTTAGATGGTTTGGGCATGTTGGGCATGTAGAGCGAATGAACGAAGAAAGGAGTGTAAGGAGAATATATGAGGCGAATGTGAATGGAAGAAGAAGCCGGGGACGCCCGAATGAATTGAATACTTGAGTCAGGCGATGTCAGAAGTCGGAATAACATAAGAGAATGTAGGGATGTGAATGAAGCAAGGAGTGTGTGTGAAAACCGAGTTGCTTGACGGTTCGTCCTCTCTGCCTACCTCTACGAGAAAAAGGCATGATGGATAGTTTGTTAGTTAAAAAACCTGAAAACGTTTACTTTCATAGTACAACTACTATATCAATATTGCATTAGGAGAGTCATCTTTCAGAAAATAACTTTTGTTTTTCCAGAAATGGTGGAATTTTTAAACAATCTGATAATTCTTTCTTTGAATAGCAGCAATACATTTTTTGCGCATTTAATTTGTAATGTATTTATTTAATAATAATAAAATAAAACAAACAAACTAGAATACAATACACATACTACTACATATTCGGGTATTCGTTACATTTAGTTAAACATTTGTTTTAACAAAATCATATCTAATAGAAAAAAATATTTTTTGAGAACAGTTTAAAAAAATAGCGAATGATAAATCTCAGCCACCGATCAGCCAAGTGTTTTGTTAAGTATTCGCTCTATTTGACTGTCTCCAAATATTTTTTATCTTTGAACTTCCTAAATTGTCTATGAAGGACTCGTCCACTTCTATGGAAAATATAATTGTACCCCCGCACGTTCATAGTCAATAAAATGACATCAAATTAAGAAATTTCAATGTTAAATTAACATAGACGAGTTAATTTTCTATTTATTATGAATACGTATTATTTGTCTTAAATATTGTAATACAAACACCAACATTTTATATTTAAAAACGTATATGTTAAAAATAAAGTGTTAGCTTGACTTTTATTAAAATGCCGCGAAAACGGAAGTAGACTTTTTTGACGTATGTCTTTCGTGCGTTCTTTCAATTTTCAATCAATAATTGTCAATAATATTTTCATCGTCGCTGTCTTCATATTCGCTGTCCATACCCGCTATTGGTATTACATTAATAATATCTTCATTTTCGCTCTCCATTTTCAAAATTGTCAATACACAATAGGTACAAAAAATAGTTCGCAAAACGAATGGCATTTGACGTTTACGCTGTCATTTGACACTCTGTTGACACTTTTTATAACTAGTCTTTTACTGAGGAGAACTTTAATCCACAGAAATCGATAACTTAACATGATCGCAAGTTTGACTGAGAATTTCGTTGGTAAAGGCGAATTTGTGCATTTGAACAGTGCTGAGGCAAAATTTCGGCTCAGCAGTTGCTCAGTAAGGTTGGGAAGAACGGCCGTTAGTGTAACATATTTACTCGTATAGTTGTACATAACCTACCTCACTAGGCAAACTTGTATTGAGGCAGAATGTTTAGCATGTAAGTTCCTATTTGCAAAGCAATATATTATTTTAGTTTACTAACATTATTTTATAAAATACAACACAGCTAGCTCATAACATAATATTATAGTAACTGCCAATGATAAGGTAAGGCAGCAGTAATCGCTCAAATGACTCTTTTTAATGTTGTATATTTTTGTGGCACAGTATCTAAAACTGCGTTGATCAAAGGTAGAAAATGGTGCTGGATTCTGCAATAAGCTTTGTACGAATTACATGTAAATCTTAGTAGGTAGGTAAAATTTGAAAACTATTTCTGCATCCTAAGGATTATTTCTGACTGCAAAAGTGTATTAGCGCTTTTTTTTAAATTTAGTATAAATCAAATTTAACAATGTTATTATTAAGTTCTGCAAGTATTTTTAGTTTTTATTATTGTGATAGCTGTTTCGGCTTTCAAGATTATTTTCAAACTGCATTAATAATAACATTATAATTTTTTTTTTAATTAAATAGAGTTCTACGAATTAAACACACAAACAATTAATATGTTTATTCACCCATTTTCCCCGTATTTCCTAAATAACAATGGAACGCAATAATAATCCCTTAACACTTATTTGTTTCCAGTTTGCATGCTGATGCTATGAGCATGAAGTGTTTCCGCGCCAAGCTGTCGGAAAGGCGGGAAAGCTCGGCCCAGGTGGCGGGGCGGGAGTCCAATATGGGGGTCAACATGTCGGCAAGCCCGCGCCACTACTGCCAGCGCCGCATGGCGGACGCCTCGCACGACGAGAGGGAGTGGATCCGGAGGTACACGCCTGAGAGGTGAGGCCAAGTGACCATTTCAGATCGTGACCAAATTTGAATAATCGGTACTTCAAATCTTTTTCTTAGTCTCCAAAATCTTCAGTGCCACTTCCTAACAAGCCCAAGGGGTGAGCTTTCGTGGTTACGACCAAGCTCACGAAAGTACTCTATCTTAATTTACCAAGTCTGGCAAACAAGAGAATACGCCTGATGGCTTACGCTCCTGCGGCTTCCGTGGTTGAGTGGTTACTATCCTCGGCTACGAATCCGGAGGTCGCGGGTTCGAACCCCGGCCTGCGCAAGTAATTTTTACCTTATTAATTTGTGTCATTTTTACAATTGACTCATTTATAATAATCTATAGTATATTTGCGGCACGTTCCAGAGTGGTAGATACTTTCAGCATTGCCCTGGTGAGAGACCACCATTCAGAATTGAAATGTTGCTTAAAATGGCTTTAACCGTGTTTAGTGACCAGACCTGAATAGCCAGGTACTTTCTTACCTTTCCTTTTCCTGTCTCCTTCTCCTTCAGCCTCACAACATTCCCCTAATTGAGAATGCCATAGCCTCACTGGCTCCAGATGGTTCGGAGCAGTTGAGACTCTTGTGCGGTACTCGCATAAAAAAAATGCTCTGAAACCAATTTTGGCAGGATGCGGGGTCAACCGGAAAAAATAACCAATTACCATTTGGGTTTCTCGATGTTTCCGCATAACATCGGCAGAGCTGCGCAGCACACGAAGGGCCAAGCAAATTTTTTAGTTTTCCAAGGTCTGCCATTTTCTAGAAACAAATATTATACTTATGTTTGTGATATTATCCGTAAAACGAATTCAATATTTTCTCTGGTCAGAGACAGTGTAGAAGTAAAGTAAACAAATTAAAATTACTTTGTATTCATCACTTTATTAATAAATAAATATATATATTAATGATTGGTGATTATTATACATGTATATATATATATAATGTTTACAATGTGTACAAGTGTAATGTTTATCATTTGTCTATACTTGACATTATTATTTTTTAGTGTTATATATATTCCTGACGGCCTCCATGGTCGAGGGGTAAGGCTCTCGACTACGAATCCGAAGGTCGCGGGTTCAAATCCCGGCGTGCGCAAGTAATTTTATTTAATTAATTTGTGTTGTTTCACAATTAATTAATTTAAAAATAATATATAGTATATTTGCGCACGTTCCAGAGTGGAAGATACTCTCAGTATCGCCCTGGTGAAAGACCACCATTCAGAATTGAAACGTTGCTTGAAATGGCTTTTAGCCGTGTTTGGTGACCAGATCTGAATAGCCAGGTATTTCCCCTTTTCCCCACCTTCCTCTCTCCCTTCTCCTTCTCCTCCCCAATACCTTCAGCCTCACAACATTCCCCAATTGGGAATGCCATAGTCTCACTGGCTCCAGACGGTTGGGAGCAGTTTGGGACTCTTGTGCGGTATTCATGTAAAAAAAAAAAAAAAAAGATGAGGAAACCATCGCTTTCGAAACATGTTGATATGTATATATTAATAAAGTGGTGAATTCAAAGTAATTTTTAATTTAATAATTAATAATGACGCCACAAAGTGAATACCAATATTTTGAAAATATTATAGAAGTGTTGAAAAGTTGTTTTTCGAAATCTTCAAGACTTCATTATCATCACAATAACCAATCTTCTCGGTTAACTTTTTTTATCTTCATTTCAAATAGATAATAAAAATAACAAAAATAATTGTTTTTGTATATAATTCTCACCATACATAATATATGTTTGACTACTTAAGAGAACGGCTGCGCTGCCTGTTTCATACATAACTTAATTTTGGATTTGAGGTCAAAATACCCATCCAAACCGTATGATATATTTTTTATAAAAAATAAATGTTTAGTAAATATCTAGTACTGATGTTTTAAATTATGAAGTATATGCCATGAAAACAAATTAAATTTCATTATTTTAGGGGCAACTTAGAAAATTATTTGTGGGTTTATCGTTTTTTTTTAAATTCTTATTGCTATGTAAATATGATTTCCTAAATAAAAATACAAAAACAAAACATTAAAAAAAAAAAAAAAAAAGTTTTTCAGATCGGTATTTCAAATTACGTACGGCAAATTTGTATTCCAACGTAAATTGGTCGTTTTTAACTTAATTGAAAGTTCGTCGTATTGCTTATTTTAATATGTTTTATATTTTTTATTTTATATTTCATTATATTTTCAAAGCTGATGGGGTAAAAATTTTTTTTAATCATCGTTTGCCCTCAAATAATTGTTAAATGTACCTCTAAAATCGCAAAAAATCAATTCCTTTAATGTTTTATATTTCATAATGTAAAACAAAAATAAATAAAATACTTCTCATACGTGCTAGATATAATATATTATTCAGTTTGGATGGGTATTTTGGCCTCAAATCCAAAATTAAATTATGCATGAAACAGTTCTTCTTAAATCTAGCATCTATATATTCTTTGAATATACATGTTAATATTGCATATGTTTGAATATAACACGATGTTAACTCAAACAAAGAGATGCAATCAACGCATAAAAAGAGTATAAATTAAAATGATACCTAGAAATATACTAATTAAATTGCGTGTTTTCCTTGTTGTTTTTTCAAGTATTGGCAAAAAAATTAACCAAAAAAATGATAATTGCAGATTTCATCTCACGGCGCCCAGCCCCAATGAAAACGAAGGTGACTTGGGGGCAACGACTCGCCTCTCCGATTCGGAAACGCCGGAAATGATTGAGATTAAAACGCCGAAGAATGTTTTCCGTCCGGCCTTCCTCACTGTAACCAACCTGGACCTCCCCTCTTCCCTCCCAGCCGCAGAGTCCAACACGTGGTCCCGCCGAAAGGCCAGATACAAGACTGTACCCAAACACTGCTCCGGACACATGCACAGAATGTTCGTGAAGAACAACGTGGAGACAGAGGAATCTTACTCCCGCTCTTCGAGTCGCGCCTCGACAGAATACGAACACTACAACTTCGAGGAATACATGGGACTCGACATCAAGGATGACTCATCCGACATCACTTTGTTTCAACCTGACGGAGAATCAAGATTTACAAGACTCCAAGAAGAATCATCCAACAATAATGACTCACTTTTCATGAACATGAACGACATCTCTCAACCCGTCAAACCGGATTCAACAACAAATAAAAACAGGGATAATATCAGCAAGAATGTAAAAATACTTCTACAAAAAGAAGACGTTCAAAATAATCGTATAACAGTCCCATCAAGTCACAAGAAGGAGAGAAGAAAAAGCATTAATCTCTCCAGGATTCCTAGCCCGGAAACCGTTCAAGTCATCAGAATAGACGTCATCAGCGGATACCCTGTTGACAGTGAATCTTTGCTCTCCGAGGTTACCGATAGCGACGTGCCCAATTCGGAAAACACCTCGCAGTTCAACTTCGATGGGAATGAAGTCAAATCAGATCTCAGCATGCGAGCTGAACAAAACTACCAGTCATGGAAAAATACCTTCGAGGATATTAGTTACGTGAAGGTGTCGGAGGTGAAGAACTCGTGCTCTCTGCTGAATTGTAAATCTCTCAGTTTGTCGAATCGTAATTAATTATCATATTCAGTTTTTGACGCTGCTTTTATAAATCTATTATCCTTAATATAGAATCTTCCATTCGTCTTTATCGCTCCCCGACTACATATTACGCTTTATAAATTATAATAAAGTTAAGAATTTTTATAAAATCGCATGAATATATTTATTAATTATGCATATAGTCCAATCGCTAAACGGATATCTGTCCATCTTTATGTTTAACATTAACACCACACAGGAGGCTCTAAGGAAAATAATTCCACCAAAGCGTATGTTATTTTTGAGATGCTATGTGGAGGGTCTTCTAAAGGAAAGGAAATTTTGGGAAGGATGAAGTAATGAGGGGTAGGTAAAAATCTTGCAGCGAGTCCGGCTGGAGAAATCAAGGAGTCTGTCTCAAATGGCCTATCCCGATCCAGCTCATCACGCAGGAGATGGGCAGACGCATCCGTCTCCAAGACATGAACAATCCTCACCCAATGAACCCGAGCACCCCTGCTAAGTCACCTACCATAGCGAACCGCTTAAAATTTAGTTTACTTTTGGGCACTCGGACACTCCCATCAAATACTTGTATCTGGTTATCTCCTTGGTGCATTGTTAAACAGAGTTAAAACGAAATGAAATTAAAAAAAAAACCGTTGTTATAAGTTATGTCCGTGTTGAAATGTTAACACAATTTCTTAAAAGCACAATAATTTTTAAATGCTCCTCTCGCACATATTAGCTACGATTATCGTCAATTTTCTGTATTTGTTGCTTTGAGACAGGTTTGTCGAAGAACATGATGTTTCTTTTTACTGTGCAAGAATGAATTTCTTTGAATCACCTTAGTCAAATCCGTAAGTCCGTTCTTTCACAAATTGAGTTAATATGAAGCCATCCCTTAAGGGCGAGAGGGACGTCGGAGAGGAATTATTTTTTATTTCGAAATATTTTTAGTATTGTTACGCAATACGATAAACATAATGTTTTTAAATAGAAAAACATTTATGAAATATTTCATAAATTTACATAGGCTTAGCATTTATCAAAATCTAATCAGATATATATTACTTTTTCTGACCGTCCTGTTTTACAAGTATGTTTTACAAAATATTTGAATTATGAATATGATTTTTAAAGTGGAGAAAAATATGTTTAATCCTTACTGGTTACGTTTTTGTAAATAAACTTAAGCAAAGATTTATAATCGGCATTAAAAAAAAAAACATTAAAGTTACGTAGTGTTTATGAAAAAATTAAACTAAAAACTGTTATTTTTTTTAATTTATCTCATCGACATGTTGAAGAAAAACCTTCACATCATTTTTTAAGGACATTCAACTTTAAATAAAATAAAATAAAAAATTAACCAAAAAAATGATAATTGCAGATTTCATCTCACGGCGCCCAGCCCCAATGAAAACGAAGGTGACTTGGGGGCAACGACTCGCCTCTCCGATTCGGAAACGCCGGAAATGATTGAGATTAAAACGCCGAAGAATGTTTTCCGTCCGGCCTTCCTCACTGTAACCAACCTGGACCTCCCCTCTTCCCTCCCAGCCGCAGAGTCCAACACGTGGTCCCGCCGAAAGGCCAGATACAAGACTGTACCCAAACACTGCTCCGGACACATGCACAGAATGTTCGTGAAGAACAACGTGGAGACAGAGGAATCTTACTCCCGCTCTTCGAGTCGCGCCTCGACAGAATACGAACACTACAACTTCGAGGAATACATGGGACTCGACATCAAGGATGACTCATCCGACATCACTTTGTTTCAACCTGACGGAGAATCAAGATTTACAAGACTCCAAGAAGAATCATCCAACAATAATGACTCACTTTTCATGAACATGAACGACATCTCTCAACCCGTCAAACCGGATTCAACAACAAATAAAAACAGGGATAACATCAGCAAGAATGTTAAAATACTTCTACAAAAAGAAGACGTTCAAAATAATCGTATAACAGTCCCATCAAGTCACAAGAAGGAGAGAAGAAAAAGCATTAATCTTTCCAGGATTCCTAGCCCGGAAACCGTTCAAGTCATCAGAATAGACGTCATCAGCGGATACCCTGTTGACAGTGAATCTTTGCTCTCCGAGGTGACCGATAGCGACGTGCCCAATTCGGAAAACACCTCGCAGTTGAACTTCGATGGGAATGAAGTCAAATCAGATCTCAGCATGCGAGCTGAACAAAACTACCAGTCATGGAAAAATACCTTCGAGGATATTAGTTACGTGAAGGTGTCGGAGGTGAAGAACTCGTGCTCTCTGCTGAATTGTAAATCTCTCAGTTTGTCGAATCGTAATTAATTATCATATTCAGTTTTTGACGCTGCTTTAATAAATCTATTATCCTTAATATAGAATCTTCCATTCGTCTTTATCGCTCCCCGACTACATATTACGCTTTATAAATTATAATAAAGTTAAGAATTTTTATAAAATCGCATGAATATATTTATTAATTATGCATATAGTCCAATCGCTAAACGGATATCTGTCCATCTTTATGTTTAACATTAACACCACACAGGAGGCTCTAAGGAAAATAATTCCACCAAAGCGTATGTTATTTTTGAGATGCTATGTGGAGGGTCTTCTAAAGGAAAGGAAATTTTGGGAAGGATGAAGTAATGAGGGGTAGGTAAAAATCTGGGGGCAGCATGTCTAGGAGTGACGGACGTATTAATCCATCCCTTCCAGTATGGTGTAAGGCGAAGGGTCGAGGGAGTCCGGCTGGAGAAATCAAGGAGTCTGTCTCAAATGGCCTATCCCGATCCAGCTCATCACGCAGGAGATGGTCAGACGCATCCGTCTCCAAGACATGAACAATCCTCACCCAATGAACCCGAGCACCCCTGCTAAGTCACCTACCATAGCGAACCGCTTAAAATTTAGTTTACTTTTGGGCACTCGGACACTCCCATCAAATACTTGTATCTGGTTATCTCCTTGGTGCATTGTTAAACAGAGTTAAAACGAAATGAAATTTAAAAAAAACCGTTGTTATAAGTTATGTCCGTGTTGAAATGTTAACACAATTTCTTAAAAGCGCAATAATTTTTAAATGCTCCTCTCGCACATATTAGCTACGATTATCGTCAATTTTCTGTCTTTGTTGCTTTGAGACAGGTTTGTCGAAGAACATGATGTTTCTTTTTACTGTGCAAGAATGAATTTCCTTGAATCACCTTAGTCAAATCCGTAAGTCCGTTCTTTCACAAATTGAGTTAATATGAAGCCATCCCTTAAGGGCGAGAGGGACGTCGGAGAGGAATTATTTATTATTTCGAAATATTTTTAGTATTATTACGCAATACGATAAACATAATGTTTTTAAATAGAAAAATATTTATGAAATATTTCATAAATTTACATAGGCTTAGCATTTATCAAAATCTAATCAGATATATAGTACTTTTTCTGACTGTCCTGTTTTACGAGTATGTTTTACAAAATATTTGAAATATGAATATGATTTTTAAAGTGGAGAAAAATATGTTTAATCCTTACTGGTTACGTTTTTGTAAATAAACTTAAGCAAAGATTTATATTCAGTATTAAAAAAAAAAACATTAAAGTTACGTAGTGTTTATGAAAAAATTAAACTAAAAACTGTTATTTTTTTTAATTTATCTCATCGACATGTTGAAGAAAAACCTTCACATCATTTTTTAAGGACATTCAACTTTTTAAATAATCGTATTGCACAATAATATTATCATTATTTTGAATTTATAAATAACAACTCTCCGACGTCCCTCTCCCCGTTAAATATTTGCGCGAAAACCTCATATCCGTATGAGTATTATAAGTTAACAAAAAATCGTATCAAATAAAAGAAGTAAAAAAACGTAAAAATAAAACCGATGTATATTTATGTTGAGCCGGCATAGCTAAATATTCAATTTTTACTCGCGTTTTTTTCTTCTTAGACTTAGATTGGATATTAGATTTCATGATACTTTGGACAAAACAATCCAAAAATATACTGCAACTATTATTTATTTTATAAGAACTAAAATGTTTATAAATCACATGTACATTAGATATTAATCGTATGTCTAAAATTTAAAATAATAATTTCTTCAAACGATTGGTATTCACTTTGTGACGTTATTACTAATAAATTAATTAAAAAATGTGCTTTGTATTCGCCACTTTGTTAATATACACAGATATCTTACATGTTTTGAAAGCGATGCTTTCTTCGTCGGAAATATATAGGATACTAAATATAATAATGTCAAGTATAGACGAATGATTAACATAGATTATAATGATGTAAGAATAGACAAATTATAAAGGTAAACAAAAATTGATTAAATTAGGTAACTAATTAAAGAAAAATGTGAATAACAAAATTATTATGAAGTATTGAATAACAATTTTATATTAGAAATTAAAATAGAATTTATTTTTATTATTAACATTAATATGAAAATAAATTCAAGAGATATTTGATTATTTATTAAATATATTTCAATTTTAACGCTTTTTCTGATTATACTTGACATTACTATTATAGTATTCTATATATCCCTGATGAAGAAGGCTTCGCCTTCGAAACACGTATATATACGTGTATATCAACACAGTAGTGAATAAAAAGTATATTTTTTTAATTCACTTATTTCAAATTAATACTTGTTTAAAAAATAAACAGATTCTTGGTCGATCATGCGAAGTTGCCAAAGCGATATGGACTTTTATAACCAATTTTCCCGACATGTTGAATATGATATGCGAATCGCTTTTTTATGTTAGCGTAGCTTTCTCTATTGTTATTTTTTGCATATACCGGTGATCAGAGACGTACCTAACTTGCTTTAACAAGTGATTCCTGACGGGATTGGAAAAAAAAATGCAGATGAATTTTTTTGTCTCCGGTTTTTTAATTTATTTTTTTTACCAACAACCTTTTTTTTCTTCACATGTCGTCAATAGTTACTTAACCGGTGCATTCACAGCCGTTGTGCGCATATGATGCATAAATGGGGTCTAAAGGATTCCGAACTTTGTGAATGTGGATGAGGAAACATTCAAACAACAGTTTCCCTATGGCACATCCGTGCTAAACCAAGTGACTCCCAATGCCGTCGACTGGGTGAATAACCTCAGCATCCCACTATGACCTCCACCATACGAAGTAGAAGAATAAGACTTAGCCAATTTTTCTCCAAACAACCTCATCCCTAACTTTCAAATGCGTACTGAATTCTTACGCTTTAGGTGAATAAAAAAAAATAATGTCGCCGGAGAAATTTCATGTATGTTTTTTTCTCCGAATAAGGTCGGGAATCACTGGTTAAATTAAAAGTCAGGTATGTCTCTTATACCCCTTACAATGTGCAATATTTATTGATTCGTTATTTCTAAAACACGTGCGATTTTAATTATTATTTTTATTATTATTATTATTATTTATTTATTAATGTATTAAGTACTGCTAACCTATTAATTTGGCTTGAAAACAGGTACTTATCTCTTATTAGTTACATGTTTATTAATGTATTATAATTTTTTTCTCAATAACTACACATGCCATTATCACAATATCTACTGTTCTGGGCTGAAGTATGTTATTGTTTTATTACTTTCAATATAATATATTCCATAACTCCAAACGGTATGTCGTTTTCTTTTTAAATATTTCGCCTTAAATGATCCAATGTCTTGGAACTAAAGAAATCATAGAGCCAATGAAAAAAAAAATCGTAAATCCTCACTTCGACTTTCACAGGAGAAACTGAGTGCCAAGTCAGTGTTCCCTGATTTATAAATCCATATTTGAAAGAATTCCTAAAATAATAAAAAAAATTAATGAAATAAAACAATCACTTAGCTTATATACTACAAAATTTAAAGTATCTTAGTTTATTTTTTGTTAAGCGAAACTGGTCGGTATTAATAAAATTTAAATAAATTTCTTAGTTGTATAAAAGTGATATTTTATCAATTTGTCACACCACAAAGTGTGTGCTTTCTACTATTTTGTTTTTAATAAATAAAAATAAATAAAAAATTTGTATTCACCATTTTATTAATATATACATATCAGGAACAACCGTTCAGAGGAATATGACTTACTATTAAAACTTTTTTTCTCAAAAAATTCAAAGAATACAAGATTTCTTTTGGCATCAAAATAACACAGATATTGTATGAAAAAATGCGTCTTTCTAAAGCACTATTGCAATAGATACCATAAAGACCAGAAGCTTATGCATCAACCCTTGACAAATTGACGAACCTTGCCTGTGCAGGCGGTCATAAAAGGGACAAACGTACTTTTTTCCACACTATATCTGCGGTAGTGACGCCTCCGACAGCACAGATAAGTTTGAACATCAAATTTTATTTTATTCTCAGTGTTATTTCTTCTGCTTTTGCGAATGACTCTTAAGTTGTTATTAATTATATTGTCTAAAGGTTGCGTGTTAATACAAAGTTTTTCCCACAGGTTCTTACTTTATCCTTATACATAAAAGCTCATGAATTTATTTAGCAGCCACGGTTGCATTGCCAGACGTAAATAATCACCCACTTTGATTGATTCTCATATAATTGCATCTCTGCAAATGCAGCTCCGATGCACCTTTGGAAGGCGGCGCTGCCTGCATTCTGTTGTTCATTTTGACCTTTTATTTTAAAACAAATCTGACATGTTAAATTATTTATTTATTATTATTATTTACTTTTATTAATAAATAGCGCTCTGTTGTGAAGTTGATATTGTTATTATGTGTTTCAGGGATTATGATATTTAATGTTTTGTTACAAAAAATGCTAGTAGTTTTATTTATAACCAACATATTAATTCGAGTGAAGTAATTCGGCATATCACCATACTGTTTTGAGAACGCCCAGGGATGGGCTAACACATCGAAATAAACTATTATTACGCTATATCAATATTTACAATTTGTAAACAAAAACTTTACTGAAATAATGACGAGTAAACCTTTTGTTACCTAAGAAATTAATAACATCGATTTGCGGCATCATTTTAGATTGCGAGGAGACCATTGGTTTCGAAACATGTTGATATGTATTTATTAAATAATAGTTTACACAAAATGTTTCTCATTTACCAAAACAAATTTTAATCAGTAAATTTCAAGTCGGCAGATTAGAAAAACTATCATATTAGAAACATAGTATCAGTAATATTGTTGTAAATTTCCAAGATATTGCGAAAAACTCGAAAACACGACTTTTTTTTTGTAATTAGTACATTTTTCATAAAACATTATTTTTTAAACTTTTAACAATCAGGTACGTGTAGGGGTAGAGATAGGGGTAGGTGTAAGGGTACAGGTAGGGGTAGGAGTATAGGTAGGGGTAGGGGTAGGGGTAGGGGTGGGGGTAGGGGTAGGGGTAGGGTAGGGTAGGGGTAGGGGCTGGGGTAGGTAGGCAGGGTGTGCAGGGCAGTGGCAGGGCAGGGTAAGGGGCAGTAGGGGTAGGGGCAGGGGTAGGGCAGTGGTGGTAGGGGTAGTGGTAGGGGTAGGGGTAGAGGTAGGGGTAGGGGTAGGGGTATGGGTAGAGGTAGGGGTAGGGGTAGGGGTAACACATCACAACTTCAATACTTTACTCCAAATCATTCATAACACAGGACAACGCCGATTTAAAACATGGTCAATGAAGGCTATGAAACATGAAGCGGCTTTTATTAATTCTGCTGATAAGTGTACCAATCTATAGATGGCAGATAACATTGGGTTTTTCAGTTTGAAATCCTCAAGCCCTTATTTCAATTATTTATCAGATGCAGATTATTAAATCATAGCACAATAAAGTTCTTTGACTTTTTCCAAAAATATTGAATTTACCTGTACCTACAAAAACCAATGCAACCAAAACAAATACAGATAAAATAAAATATACGTTAATACAGCTTTCATTTAGGGAACCCCAATCTCAAAGTTTTAAGGAACATGCAAAAGATATCGGCTTAACGTCTGATCTATACCCCTTGCAATATTAATCCATTCTACTTGATTCTGAAGACATACGAATAATTGATACATTTAGGAGAAGAAATCTCTCCTTCACTGCGCAGGAGGGGCAGAATGAAACTAGAATACGGACGGAATGGAACTGGGCAAGGGTTGATTTTTCTTCTCCGTTAATCAAAAATACCATCAATATTAACTTTTGAAGAATCGAGGCGTTGCCATGGAGACTGATGCAAATGTAAGGCTCTACACAATGCAAGGTTAATTATTTAACAGTCGTGATCGGACTCAATCCTATTGGTTTATTTAGTTCGGGAAATTTTGAGGTGTTGAAATTACTTTGTTTGATAGCCACCTTTTGTGTTTTCTGTTGAAGATTTCTTGAGCAGAGCGATAAAAATCAAATAACTCGCGGATATACGTCCCAAACTTGTGATAGCAAAACGATGTTTCAATATATATAGCTTTTTGTTGGATATCCAAAAAAATCACTCATTTGCTCTCCTCCTTACCGTCGATCACACAATTTGACAAAAACCATAGTTTTGAGATTGAACCCAATGTTTTAACACTATGCCAGTCTCCGTAGCAGAGCTGTTAGCTTAGCTGTAGGCCATGGATTTAGATGTAAGCTATTAGTTATTTGTACCAAACAACAACCGCCAGGGGAGAACAGACGTGTTGACGCAGAACTGCACGATACTGGGTAGGGTGGTGCTAAATAACATCTTTCTTTATATCTTTAACATAAACCTTAAAGCATTTAAGAAACATGCAACGATGTCTCTTAATTGATGTCATTCTGATTAACTTTTATGTTGAAATATATTTTTGTATTATAATTACTATTTATGTGTATAGTCTGAAATAATAAAAAATAATAACAAAAACAAAAAAATAATTATAATAAGATTTTTACGGTATTTCTTATTGTTACACACCGTTCCACGCTGGAAGATACTCGTGGTATGGGCCTGATGAAAAAACCACTATTCCAGTTCAAAATGTTGCTTAAATTGAATTTGATCTCCTCCAGTTTCTTTATCCTTACAGAATACCCCGAAAATGTATATACCATAATCTGGCTGGCTCCGGGCAGATGGAACTCTTGTGGGGTATCACATTAAAAAATCAGTGATAGTAAAAATTTATTAATAAGGACAAAGTTATGTTTTAGTCTTGGATAAAGTGTTTGGCGGTACGCTGATTTGCATTCAGCGGCTAATATGAAGCGAACTTTAGTGCGTGAATG
The DNA here is from genome assembly GCA_022606495.2 of Halesus radiatus. NCBI lineage: Eukaryota > Metazoa > Arthropoda > Insecta > Trichoptera > Limnephilidae > Halesus > Halesus radiatus. Next base: position 23,590 of record JAHDVE020002761.1, read on the forward strand.
AACTCGTTTGCGGTTAGCAAATTCACTTTCCGCGAAGCAAGGCTGCGGTTTTAGTCGGAAATTACTTCGGAGGCGCCAAACAGAGATCCAGGAGGGAAAACTATGAGAAACTGAGTTTTGTCTAAATTCGGCGCTGTCATAATGAATTATTGATATTCATCTGCCGATTAGAAATAAATTTAAAAATATTATAATCTGAATTTAATATTTGATGTGCTCGTTTGTATAACTAATTGTAAAGCTTTTTTTTAAACCTTCTTATGTCTAATTAAATTACAATTTAACCACCATTCCATTTTCTGAGAGGTAAGCATAGAGTATGAAATGCCACAAAAATCTGTCTTTACACTCCATGCTACGTTAACATTCGTAACTACACCGTCGTTTATATTAAAACTCATTTGTTATTCCGACTTTTATCATGATCCAATTTCAAGAATTTGATTCGCTTGATCGTGTCATGTTTTTATGTGGCATTCGTAACTCCTTCCATAAGTTTTTCTGATAGATATTTCTATATCCATCCTCCATTTCTCTGACTGAGTGGTTCAAAGATGGCAGCCGGGGGAAAACTAATTTTATAACCTGAGAATGTTATCCTTTTTAAGTTACATACGCGAGGAAGTCATCGATCAGTCCAAGGTTGTAAGTCTTGGACTTTATGGATGGATTGAGTTTGGTCGAGAGGTTGATTATTGTTAATTGATAGGTCAAACACGAATTGTTAGAAGTGATATTATATTTATGATGAATAATACAATGATCTCGCAAGACTTGAATATCTCTAAAGTTAATGAAGGCTGTTCTTTACTGAGAATCTTGTGAAAAAGGAAGGAGTAATGCAATTTATGCATTTTTTAAGTTTGACATTTGAAAGGCATAGAAAGGTACAGTAAAATGAGGTAAGTTAAGGTAAGGTTGTGTCCACAAATAATTAAATACTAACATAAAGGTGAAAAAAATCATATTTAAAAAAAAGTAGTTATAGAAACAAAACAATACATTTGTTAGAATGAAAAAAAAAATCCAGAAAAATAATTATATGGTTGGTACCTATGATATGTTTCCTTGTAATGTCTTATTCATACAGTATTTTCCGGTGGCATGTGTAGTGTATAAGTGAGAATGTGTTTGAAGGTGTAAGAAGTGGTGATCTACATACTAAATTAAACTGTAAATAGTTAAAAAGAGGAAAAACATTAAAATAAAATATATTAAAAAATATATATATATTTAAAAAGAAACATTACCTGGTTACGAGTAACCTTACAATATTTGAAATTCTCCTACTACCATATTAATAATCCAATAAAACGATCTTACTATTGATACTGAATAAAACATTTTGTTGGTCTCTTCATTCGAAATATGGCCTTATTTGGTTTTAGCACTTGAACACCACCGGGGTCTCATTTCAACACTTTGTCAACGTTCATCTTGCCAGATCTATAGCTTACCGCCACAAACAAGGGTCTGTGTCAGAATTCTACCATGGGCCAGCCTATATTTATTTGATTGGCGACATTTAGTACTCCAACAATATTTCATCTAATGATTTATTAAACCTAATTTAAAACCTTTTTTTCTTTTTATTTTTTGTCCTCAGTGGTTTCAGCCTATCACAGCCATCGGGTACATTTTTTCATTAAACTACGGTATTTATGTATATATATATTATTCCAACTACGGTATACATATATATAATATTATATTTTATATATAATATATATACGAGGTGTGTTTAAAAGAAAAGGTGAATTTTGAATTTTCGCGGGCTGTGTACATTCGATTATCGATTTTTTTTTTGTTATGTTTGTACACATATGTTTATCATATGTTAGCATTATCAGGCATTTTGGATCAATGGTTTGTTTTTGACAACTGGAAAGGTTAGTCACGTTTTGTTTTTTCTTCGATTTTATACTAAAAAATTTTTTTGTAAAAAATCGATATACATCGATTTTTTGGATTTTTTGAAGAAATGCTGATAAGGACATAGAAAACAAAGCAAATCTAAAATTTCATTTCAATCAGACTGATGATACCTCAGAAAACGAACCTAAAGTAAAAAATCGAAGAACACACAAAAACGTGACTAATCTTTCCAGTTGTCAAAAACAAACCACTTATCCAAAATGTCTTATAATGCTAACATATGATACAAATATGTGTACCAACATAAGAAAAAAATAGATAATCGTATATACACAGCCCGCGGAAATTCAAAATTCGCCTTTTCTTTTGAACACACCTCGTATTATATATATACAATGCTTGTGGTATCATGGGTGGTAAACTATGAAACATATACCGTAGTTTGAGGAAAAATATACCTGTCTGAAGATGGCAGTGATAGACTGAAACCGACCCGGTTAAAAGTGGAAAAAAGTTATAAATTTATTTTAATGAAGCTTATTACGTAATTCCACAACGATTTATCAGTACCAAAAAAAGAAATGTATACGTTTTTGCTTTTATAACCTTGCGTATATAAACAAAGAATTATTAATAAATTAACTAAAATTATTTTATATTCACCACTTTATTAATATACACAGATATCTACATATTTCGAAGCGATGCTTTCTTCATCAGGAATATATGGCATTCTATATATTCTTGATGAAGAAAGTATCGCTTTCGAAACGTGTAGAAATGTGTATGTTTATAAAGTGGTGAATACAAAATAATTTTTAATTTATTTATTAATAATGACGCCACAAAGTGAATAGCGATCTTTTGAAGAAATTATAAAAGAATTATTAACTTATGTTATAATATGTCAACGATTGTAGACCAAAAAAACAAATATAACAAGGCAGGTCTTGCTTGAAGAGAATTTTTTTTTTTAAAAATCAGCAAGTATTACTACTAGATTTATATGAAAAATTGTGACAACAACAACATATTTGCGATTTCTGAAAGATATTTTTTATTTGACCACCAGAAAAAATCTTTCAATCCGATTGAAGCCTATTGAAGGCTTTTGAGGGCACCCTGTTGGAAATCAAATATCTCATGTTCGATACTGAAAAAATACACATGTTTTTATTACTGAGAATTGCTTTGTGGTTAGCCAATAGTGTGTAAGTTAATAATGGGTGTTAAAGTAAAGTAAGAAGCCTGGAAGGGGTGAGGAATGACGATCGACCGGATGGCAAGGTGTTGTGATATTATTTATAGCCTTGGTTGATCGACCCCTTGATGGAGCTTTGGTAAATTAGTCTCTAAGGGTAAAAAAATATTGGACTATTTAATTATATATAATTTCCAAAGAAACAATATTATTTAAATAATTATTGCCATCTCAGAATCACCTTTTCATTCTTACGTTGTTCGTAAATAAATATTTAAACAGTTGTAGTGTGATTAACATGTATCAACATTAGGTGACCAGCTCAGGTACGGGGGCTTCATCGAAGCAAGAGTCAAGATAGCCTCTCAGAAGCTGGGCGTACTGTACAGGGCCCGCAGATACTTTAATAGTACGCAAATTCTAACCCTATATAGCTTACAAGTGCATCCTACTATTGAATTTGGTAGCCACATTTGGTCTGGAGCCCCAAATTCCTGAAACAACCCTTGACTCAGAAACGAGCGGTCCGTGTGATAGATTCACCCATCTCAATAATTGGATTACAATCTTTAGAGCACAGGCCTCGAGTGTGAATGCTGTCTTAGTTCTACCGGTTTTCAATGGGAGATGCTGTGAGGAAATAGCGTCATTGATTCCTTCGACACCGGTGCATAATCGTGAAAAACGCCAAACTCGCGCCCAACATTTGTACACGGTTGATATTTGTCATTGATTGTAGAACGATTTGCCGGCCTCTGTGTTCCCTCTCCCAAAAAGTCTCTCCATGCAGCATCCTCAAAAATGGCTGTGTGGAGAAAGTGTGAAAAGGGGTAATCTAGATAATGACGACCAAATTAATCAAATATGAACGTATTTGTATTAATTAATTAATTAGCGAGGAATATGTGAGTAAGTTAATTAATAGATTGTGCGGTGTGTGCATTTGAGCGTGAGTCGGAAGGTTATGAGTTCGATCCCCACACAACACAATTTTTTGAGTGTTATAAAGACCCTCAGTATGAAAATATGTTATTTTCAGACTTGGTAAGGAAAGTAAGGAACATAGATGAAAAAATATTATTTTTGCCAAGTTGTATAAACTACAAGCCTCCGGATCTACGATCGGCTCGCTTACAGATACACCACAAGGTTCATTAAGATTCTTACCTTTCCACCGATCGAGTCAAGTATTTTATGAAACGATCAATTTGTAACACTGAACAAATCAGTCAAAGAAACGTTGTTATTGTAGACAAACCACCACGTGTGGTGTGTTTTTATACAGAGTGTATCGGAATATACCCGACAGATTTCAACGGTCGATTCCTGAACTTATTTAAAAAAAATACTTGAAAAAGGTGATAAGCAAAAAAAAATAATAAAAATGTTTTTCTGTAACATGTCGCCACTGGTTACAATCTAAGGCATCACGTGGTACTCGCTTCGTCTCATCTATCCAATGCTGCTGGAGTGGTAGATTTTTATAATAATAATTAAAAAAAATATTTTTCAATATATACATATTTTTTATTTTACATAAAATTTCAGCAATTCACAAAAAAGTGCAGCTGGTTTTCACCGGTGCCTCTAGAAATTAGAAAAAGTTACGATTACGTAACATGAAATCTCTAAATTTAAATACAAATAAAATAATTATAGTAATAAAAAAAAGTTAATAAAATAAGCAAATAAATTAAAATAGAATAAAATGCAATAAAATGAAATAAATTAAAATAATATTATGTAAAATAAAAAACGTTTTTAAATATAAAATTTACAAAATCAATAATACATGTAGCTATTTCATTCATTATCAATTATGATGTTATGTATATGTACTTTTTTTCTCCGTTTCAGCAGCATTGAATAGACGAGGCGGAGCGCATACCACATGATGCATTGGATTGTAACAGTTAGAGGCCACATGTGATGGAAAATATGTTTTTTTATTGAAATTATGTACCACTGGACGTCAAAGTGACAACATTATTTTTCTCTCCAAATAAACTCAGAAATCGCTGTTTAAAGTCTGTCTGGTACGTCCCGATACACCCAGTATACAGCCATATGAGCATAGATTTAAATATATAAATGATGTGATTGTTGACGCAATCCGGTCTGATTGAATGAGTGAATCAAAATTACCGATGATTATTATTTGATGTGTGAAACCAGATTTTTGTTGTTGATTTGCTGGTGTCTTTTTTTTTAATTTTTGAAGTGTGTAGATGTTAAATATTATCGGTTGCATCAATGATTCGATTGAGTGGCACCGCCCCCTAGAAGTCACTGGGAGTATTGTGGGGGACATAAAAAAATATGGGCGGTAGGGGGCGGCAGAAGCTGTGCAGAATGCAATGCTTTACCATCCTAGAATACCTTTATTATATTTCGTGTTATTGGTAATATGGCACATGAGGAAAATTTTATTAAATGAACAGTATAAACTTTTATTCGTCAACAAACGCAAATTCAGTTTGTGGCATTATTCCAAAATGTAGTAATTTAAATGATTTTTGAAACCATTGTTTAATAAATAAATATCTACATATTTTGAAACTAAAGGTTCCCTCGTCAGGATACAATGTATATTGGAAAAAAAAAAAAATTTAAAAAAAAATTGTGACACGTAAGCATAGACAAATTATTATGAACACAGACAAAAAGTAACAATAATTGGAGAGAGAGGTAAATAATTGAGAATTAATCTAAAAACATTTATATATAATAAACAAAATTAATATAAAATTATAATTAAATATTACATTTACATTAGAAAATAGAAATTCACGTAAAATCAAGGAACAACCAATGTACCAATATAACAATCATTATTCTATTATATATTTTCGGTCATTTTTTTAAATCAGTTCTTAGCTCTTCTTTAGCCACTAAACTTCTTATAAATATAATATCAATATCAAATAAGTTTTCTGATATTGTGTCCTGTGCGTTCAAAATCAAGTCTTCCCAAGATAAAATTTTATAAAATAACCCGTTAATCTGGAGTGACCTGCCAGGTAATTATGTTTCTGTATCTGTTTGTACGTAATAATGATAGCTAGTAATATTTGTACAGAGCCCTTCAGGTGATTAAAAAAAAAAACGACGCTATACAAATCATACAAATATTATGACTATTTTTCTGATTATAAGTACTAATGTATTATTAACTAACTAACTAACTAACCATCACGCCGTTTCCCCGCAGGGGTAGGAGGAGAGGACGAACCGCCAAACAACTCGATCTTGGCGTACACTTCTTGCTTCATTTACATTCATACATCGTCTCATACATTCTCTTCTATTATTCCGACTTCTGACATGGCCCGTCTCAAGTATTTGATTCCCCAGCTTCTTCTTCCATTCACATTCGCGTCATACATTCTTCTTATACTCCTTTCTTCGTTCATTCCCTCCACATGCCCAAACCATCTAAGCGTTCCTTTCTTAATCTTACTCATTACGCTTACATCAGCCCCGCATTCATTACGAATATCACAATATTATAGTTATTGTTATTTTGGTAGCTCGGTTGTTTCTTGATTTTGTTTGAATACAAATATAATAATTGTAATTTCATGATCTATATATTATTGATGAAGAAAGCATCGCTTTCGAAATATTTGTGTATATTAATTAATGTTAAGTGGTGAATACAATGTTTTTTTTAATTCATTTATTATGATATTGTGTTTATTTTATATAATTATTTTTACAGTAAAGCACAAGTATTTACCTCTCTCACCACTATACACTGTATCCTGATAAGGGAACCTCTAGTTTAGAAACATTTATAGTTATTATTTATTAAATAGTCGTTTAAACAAAACATTTTAAAGTAAAAAACTTCATTTCTTAGATACAGTGCTTTTCCATTGCACACCTAAGTAAAGGGAAAACACAATGTGTTAGTATTTTTACATAAAAATATCTAGTTATATTTATATAAAAACAATCATAATAACATATAGTCATCATCCATGCGTATCTGAATAATAATCATTTTCAATCTAATACACCTGCAAGTTTTTTAGACCATAGAACAAAGAAAATAATAATCTTAGATAGATACCGCAGAGCTGTCTTCGATCACCTGCCGAACCTGAGCGTACACGAGCAACATGAGTCATGTGCCAAAAACAGGAAAAAAAGTCGGTTGTTTTCGCCAAATGTTGTATGTAGATGTAACAATCATAAATCGTGAGTGGGAGTTCTCCACTACTCTGTCTACGGCCGATCACCGGATGATCATTGCGATTTATTCCTCGGTACGTTTCTCAGAATTTGTCCAAATATCCGCGGAATGCGCACAGCGGATGTGATCTCGGCTCAATAACCTGTTTATATTTCTAATTTCCAAGGTGATCTAAAGCAAATTCATGTTTTTTATTAATATTATTTTCATGTTTGCCCGAAATATAATTGCAGATTTTTAAAGATGTCCGTAAAAATATGAATGAAAGGTCAAATTACATGAACCCGATGCTAGATTAATATGCCGCTCTGATCTCAATGTCTCTTTACAATAATGTCTTCAGAATAGATACATCACAATTTTTTTACGTAATTTGGATCCGTTGTTTCAAAAATGAGATGGTTTTGTTATTCGACAATAGTTACGAAGAACCTACCTGGAAAGGGACACATATGGATAAAAACTAGGTCCATGTGTAAAATACAGATTAAAATAATCTGACCGCCGAAACGGGCATGTGCCTAGTATGGTGGTCGAAAAAAACATGTAATTTGTAACATTATGAAAAATAAAGAAAATTTAAAAAAAAAACCACTTCATTAAGAAAAGGTTATTTTTGCAATATTTTCATAAAACTCTCTTAGATCTAGTGATAAGATACCCCTCAAACTTCCCAACCACCACTTCATAGATAGGGAACGTTTTACATTGCTATTCAGGTGATTTGTCACAAAAACAGCGCTATACAAATCATTAGAAAATAATTAATTAAAAAAAAAAAACTATCTTTCTACGGGTTAATGCATATTTTCACCCACCGTAACCCCTATTCTTTCCCTAAACCATTACATCACCATAAAAAATAAAAAGGCAAAAAAATAACACAGGTGAAATCGTAGCGTGGAGGACAATATACATCAGCTTGTATAAAAATAACATATTTATTTGAAAATATGTATATAAGGATATAGCAGTGGTGTGCATTGCTCTATGACCAAATATAGGCTGTTTTTATGTTTTCCAAGTTCTGTGTAAGAATTGTGCATTGAGTGTTTATTATTTATTTACATCTACCGCTGGTTGTTGTGGGCAACTGAATAAATGAGCATGCAAGTTCCTTATCTATTTATATATTTTAAGATTTTTTATTATTATTTTCAAATGGTTCGTTTTTTCTTAGGGCAGACAAAGCTTTTCATAATTTATGGCTGCGCGCCGAGTATAAAATAAAACATTAAATAATGTACAAAATTAAGAATAAATAAAGTACAAAATAAAGCATAAACAAAGTGTAAAATAAGTATAAAATAAAGTATAAAATAAATAATAAAATAAAGTATAAAATAAAATGTAAAATAAATTATAAAATAAAGTATACAAAAAAGTATAAAAAAACATAATAAAGTATAAATAAAGTATATAGGAAAGTGTAAATAAATTATAATTTGAAGTATAAAATAAAGAATAACATTTACAAAAATTATGAAATAAAGTAAAAAGTAAAGTATGAAATAAAGTCTAAAATGTTTTTATAACATTATTTATACTACGAATTTGGATGGTGGAATGAATACTGGACAATTCTGGAAATATCACATTATTTCGAGTAACAGATGATGAAGATACATTGGACAACCATTCACACATACTAAACGTCTCTTTCATACCAAACTTTGCATAGTCGTTACAATTAACAAACTTTAATAGATTCATCCAGACAGTCCACACAACGCGCAATACACATTCCCAAGTATCAAATTATTTAAAATCCTTTTTTATACTGACAATTCGTGGGGGAATTCCATTATAATTGTAATTTACAAATTTTTAGAATAAAAAGCGAAAAAAGCATTAATTTTTTTTTCATAAATCATTAATAGCAAATAAATAATGTTGCCATAATGAGGGCAAAATCAAGTACGAGTATATGAAATCATTTGTGGCTACGGTAATATATTCGAACATTTCTATTATTTCTTTAAAAAAAGAAAATTCACTTTATTATTATTGCGAACGAAATCTTCAACAAGCTTAACGCTATGTCAATAAAACAATTATACTCTAAAACAATATTATTTTACATTCATTAATACAAAAAAATAAGAAATAACAACTATCACACATATTATACACACACTATATTCAGAGTCAAATACACATACAACAAGGAACCACAAATACAAGATTTAGATAAAAAAATTCTCATACTATGGTACTAAACTCTACAACAAAATGACACTATCCCTTTAAAAATCACAACAACCATAAAAAATTAAAAAAACAAATAAAACGCTGGATACGTTACATAGTGAGAACTGAAATAGAAAATATATAAACATTAAATACAGACTAACATCGAAACCACTCAACTGCACTTAAAACACCTCACCTAACAATTATTTAATTTTTTTCATCAAGCACATCAATTTAATATAATGTAATTTCATATTTTGTAAATGAAATCCTCAGCACGGGAAGTCCCAGTGAGGATAGCATTATTTGTTATTTTGTTATAAAAAAATAGAATATAATAAAACATTATTATTATTATATTATTTCAGTTTATGTTTAGATTTACGGAATTCAATACTTCCTTTGTGTGAAACCACTATGAAACAATACATGATTATTACTTCAATGGCGTCGGCCTGGGATTATTATTATTTAAAATAAATTGTTTTGTTCCAACCTCTATTTAGTAAATAAATATAAACGTATTTCGAAACCAATTGTTTACTCGTCAGGTACAATGTATAGTGAATAATGATGACATGTAAGCATAGATAAATTATAAATATATAGATACAATTAGTGGTGAGGGAGGTAAATAATTCTACAAAATTTACAAAATTATATTTAATCAAATGAATAAGAAACGTTTTGTATAAACCACTATTAAATTTTAAAAAAATTATATTTATATATTAAACTAGCTGATGTGTACCCGGCCTGGGATTTTTTAAAAATAAAGTTTGGAAGTTCTGAATTCCCGCTAGTCAGAGCCCTGTGACGACTACTACTAATCTCTAAATAAAGAAATATTCATTTGAAATTTTTATTTCATTCCAAACATTTATTTTTTCACAATGTATCTACGTAATAAAGTTTTTAAGTAGGTACCTAGTTGTGTTTTCCACTTTGATAATATTCTACCCAAAGAAATCTTCATCTTTTGAATATGTTATATGTGGCTAACCAAAGTGGTATATCTATGGGCTAACCCCGATACAACATGGTGAGTTCAATGTTTTTCATAATTTTAAAACGTTATGGCAACAGTTTTACATATTCTATTACATTCAAATTACTCTCTAATAAGAACAAACTGTTTTCAGCGAAACACGTCCAGAAATTTTCGGGTAAATCGAGGACAGACAGACAAACATTCATTTTTATATATATAAGAAAAAAAAAAAAAAGTGATAGTGGTTTATACAAAATATTTCTTATTCATTCGATTAAAAATGACACCACAGAGCAATTTCAAGACTTCTATTTGTGTTAATTATTGCTTGACACTTGTTCTGGGAGTCAAGACGAGCCTATCGGCATTCCAATGACATGGAGACATGAGACTGGGTGCAGAAACGAAGGGATTGTGTAATTCTAATACACAGTAATCTTATTTAAATGCCGATCGCTTTGAAGTGTTCCCGGATCCGTCTTGTTGAATTGAGGATAACATTTCGTGTAATGATTTATGAATCAAATACGACTTCTTGAGTAGTGTTTAACTATAATGTCGTGGTAACGTATTAACTTTATACAAATTATATTTATGATCCTAGAAGTTTCCTCTATTCGTCAAACATAAAGGTTATCTAAAATACGCACACTTTATTATTAACAATTCATTTTATAATCTCACAAGGACTATTAATAATAATAACAGTCTGTTTATTTCAGCTGAACAAAGCGGTTAGTGCAATACTAAGTCTGCAGTATAAAATAATACATCTAAATAAATTATATCATGTGGAAATAGAATATAAAAAATGTGTATATGTAAAGGTGAACAAATTTAGCACCTGTACTACGGTGTGTTGAGGTAAATTCTCCATTTATGGTGAAGGGGCGCACCCTGCCATCGGGCGACGGCCTAGACAACAGTGTTTTCCGATCTTCGGTAACGCTGACAGGTCCCGGCCACTCTGTGGTGCGTCAAAGCAGTTAACCTATGCACATTTCCCTCTGCGAACATCTACAAGGTGCTGCATCGCCAAGGGAAGCCGAACAGGGCCCTGTAAGCGTGGTTATATTGTACTCGGAGTGTGTTCACGACGCCTTGTGTGTACCTTGTCCATAGTTCGCTAATGTAAAAGCTTATGCAGTATATCAGGAATAGTTTCTTCTTTAAGCCTGTCTCGAGATTAACAAGTTAATAAATAACACAAAAGTAATAAATTATATACATTTTTATTGCAATTATTTATCGAAGCTTATAAACAAACCTCATTCTAATATTTTTTGAATCATTCAAGATAATATTAACAAATCTCAAATCAAATATGAAACAGAAAATACACAGAAAATAAAATATAACGGTCCAATCTGTTACTCGAACCCAGAATCTCTTGGTCTATTCAGGACCAGTACTCTATCCAACTGAACTAATGCCACGTTACTGCTTTCCGTATTTTTTATCGATATCAAACTTCAATTTAAAAACTGTTAATATCATCATCAATTAATTCCAGTATATTTTTGGGGTGCTTTCTTTATAATATATGACTGCAAGATTCAACCCGAATTTATTTTCAATCTAGATAGTGTCTCAGATATAAGTATCCGATTTTTATTTATATGGGACATCTATTGACTTTTTCGCATTAACTTAGTAGAATAGAGCGCTGCTCCCGGATAGACCGAGAAGTCTTGGGTTCGAGTCCCTGATTCCACAGTTACCGTTTTGTATTGTATGTCTCTTTTGTGTCTCACATTTCATTTGAGATTTTTTAATATAATCTTCAATGGTATTAAAAAAATTATGAAGTGGTTGGTAAATATTTGTATAAATTCGAATGTCATGGTCAACTTATTGGACAGAACATTATTGCCACGAAGAGGTTTCAAAGAAATGGGTAGGTACTAGAATGAGCAATATTTCCTGAAAACATTTGTTTTATGTTATTTATTTATTTTATCAAAGGTATTTTACAAAATTCGAATAAAATGTAATATTACTGGGGTACCCCGTTCTAAGGTCACATTGTAGATGGTTTGGGATGGAAATTTTATTACGTCAAGTTTTTTTTTATATGTTATATGAATTTAAATGTTAATATTACATATAAGAATAGTTAACAGGTAGACTATTTCAAACATATTACGAGAGGAAAATTATAAAGCATTGAAGGAACAAAAACTACAATGAAGTCTTGCCCTACAACGGAATTCCAAGTTATTCACCCAGCATATTAATTAGAGATTACTGAAAATATTTGAATTTTTTGAAAATTCCGTAGAAGTAAGATGTCAAAATGATGATAATTTCCTCCGGCCGACCGATAAACGTGTGGCGTCAAGGTTCATAAAATGACTGGCGCTGCCACAGATATCTTAGACTCGGCAGTATCCGTCACTGCCATTCGAATTATGTATTGTACTGAATTGTGACTCGTGGAAAGTCACTTTCAAAACTTCGTCATATTTTGAGATACCGAAAAACTAATTTTACTCTCCATATCAACTCTTTAAGTATAATGCATTACACAAAAAAATAGGAGAAACCTCATTCAAGACTTTTTTTAAACGTCGATGTTTCCACATATCTTTTTATTTATATTTTCTTTCTTTTAAGCTAAAAAAGATCAACATTCAGAATTGAAAAGTTGCTTGAAATGGCTTAAGCCATATTTGGTGACAATATCTGCATAGCCCAGTACTTTTTCACCTCCCTCTTCCCCTTCCCCTTCGTCTCACCAGTACCTTCAGCCTCACAACACACCACAATTGAGAATGCTACAGTCTTACTGGCTCCAGTTAGGAGGGATCGATTGGGACGGTGCGGTATTCATGTTAAAAAAATATATGTATTTGGATTCTTAGACCGGAGGTTATGATTTTCAGACAAGTGCAGTAATTTGCGTTCGTAGATAATATCTGAAAAATTTAATTTGTATCACAAACTAAAGCTTAGGCGGTTTTTTGTGGTAGTTCCAGGTAGAGGTAGTACGTGGGTCATCGACGATCGTCCTGCATAAGCACCTTCCTTCTCTAGCGTCTTGTATGAAAACGAAAAATATAAAAATAGAAGACGCATATACGCTCTCTCTCTGTGACCACTATATTTATTTATTTTGTTTGCGTTATAAGCAGTCTGACAAATACATATAAAAAAATGTTATTAATTATTTTTGGTTGATAGATAGCAGTCACTTTATGGTTTGACACTGTGGTCGGCAAACTCGTTAGTCAACAGAGCCAAATATCAACAATACAACGATTGAGATTTCTTTTGAGAATGAAATTTTTAAAAACGAAAACAATATAGTACTGTTTATTAACTTAATAAACTTTAATTAAAATTTTAAGTTTTAATTAAACTATAGGTATATTGAATAAAACTAAATATCACACTTAGTAATGGTCTTTTTTATTGATAAAAAAATAATTGTAGGTAAGTTATCGATAAAATTAAATCATGACAATGACTGAAAAACACTTAATGATGTGAACAATGGCTATGCATCTCTTTGAAAAATTTGAGTAAGCCAGGTTTGTGTGTAGTAGTTTTTAATTTTAGACATGATTCCAGATTATCATCTATTATACGATTTCTTAATCTACTCCTGATAAGATTCATGCTCGAAAAAGATTGGTCGCGTGAATATATATAACCAAAGGGGGAAAGAACAGCAAACGCTAGTTTTTTCAACTAATCATATGATTCAGGAATACTATTCCAGGTGTTAAAATTCACCATGCCTTCCTTCTCCCGGTTTCTCAAAGCAGACCACTTGTACTGTGAAATAAGTTCACCTTTCTATTTCTCCAATATTTCCATATCAGCACAAAGACATTCAAATTTAGAGCTTGTTAAATTTCATTTCTTTGTTTTTTTAAATCCAATAATTGGATTTCAAAGTTGCCAATGTCAACATTAAAGGGAGAAAATTTTAATTCTGTTACAGTAGCATTTAGAATTTTTTTTAACAAAGGTTAACATATCGACATTTCGCAATTATTATTTTTGTTGAAAAGGCGTTATTTGATCCCGTTGTAAAAATGGTACAAGGCATATCTCTTTATATTCCATGATCTATGGGACCAACCGACAGGACGAACAGAGTGGCGGTTAGGCACATTTGTGGCTGAGCCGCACTCAAAGGGTCAAAGAGCCGCATGCAGCTCGCGAGCCGCAGTTTGCCGACAACTGGTTTGACATATTAATGAAATAAAACAATCAGTTTGTTTTTAACCACGAAATTCATTTATTTTTTTAAGACCGACCGGTTTCGCTTAACACAAGCATCATCAGGGTACAAAATTAAACTTAACTGATATTAATTTTGTACCGTGATGATGCTTGTGTTAAGCGAAACCGGTAGGTCTTGATAAAACTTAAATACATTTCGTGATTATAAATAAAGCGATTGTTTTATTTCATGTTATTGAGATTATATCGTAATATAGACAATTAAAATAGAGGACCAAAAAATCAAAAATGGATAAAGCGTGAAACAATATAATTTATAAAGCAGTTCTTAAAGCTACTACCACTTAAAGACAATAAGAGAGTGTAATTTTTTATTAAATTAATACTGCTCAGTTCCAAAATGGAAAGAAAGATGGTGGACAATACTTTTTTTTAATTGAAACTATTGACAATTAATTCAATTAAGATTATTCAGTGTCAAAAAAGAAAAAGAAAGATGATAAACAAAAAGCTCAAAAATAATGTTTTCTATGATCGAATCTTATTTTTTTTAAGTGCAGCTTGAATTTTAAGTGGTTTGTATTAAATACATAGATGCCTGCACACAATATATTAAAAGAAGTACAGCCTCTTCTTATCAATTCAATTTCAAAATAATAGTGTTGATTTTTGGAATATAAAATAATAATAGGTGGATGACTTGTATAGCGCCGTTATTGTGAAAAATCACCTCAAGGGCGCTGAAGATCGAGTAGTTCTTAGGGGAAGTTCTCAGAAGTAGTTCATGTAAATCTGCCTGGGAGTTAGGTCATCTTAAAAAATTTTGTAGTTCTGCAAAAAGGGATTTATCGTTAATTGATACATTCAAATCTTAGTGCAAAAAATACACCATGTTTAAAGCTCATTGAAATAACATTCTGACCGCCGTATTCTTCTCTTGGTAGCACTGATTTGTTTTATATGCAGTGTCACACATATCTTCTCCCCCTGGAAAAAAATACAAATAGATGTTAAAAAAATGTTCTTATTGTACTATTGTATGAAGCTAATACATTCTAAATATAAATCATAAAAAATAAAAGAAATTGTTTTGATATAGCACCACTTTATTTCCGGTATTTTTTCAACCGATTTTAGAACCAACTCTTTCTGGATTAAAGTATATACAATCCTGAAGAAATAAAATTATTATTTTTTTTCTTATTACTCCATCTTTGTTTTTTTTTATAATATACCTAATATATTTATAATACTAAAGAATCTTACAAACAGTTCCGCACGTACGGATAGCTTTTGGGAACGATTCTTCGTAAGGAAATACGTCGATCATTTTCTGCTCGTCGATTCCACCCTCTTCAGTGAACTGAAATCAGGAAAAATGTTAGCAATAATAATAAAATGTTTATTTGACAATAACTTCTTATTTTACACATTTTATTTTAACAGATAATTTTATAATTTCGTCAAAAGATTAATATTCACTTTGTGGCGTCATTATTAATAAATGAATTAAAAATTACTTTTTAATGATTGGTTAATTAAGTATAATTAATAATCATACGTACACAAGTAATTTCTAAAACAATAAAAACAAATTACAACCATAGTTATTCCCTCTCCTTGTAAGCAGACAATATGAAAAACCGATGAGTAAGAAAAGGTAACATTAATTGAGGGAGAAAGATAAAAACGGTTAATAATAATTATTCTGAATTATTCTCAATATAAATAAAAGTTAAAAATTTTTTCACAAAAATAGAACCGGTTGACAATTAGACAAATGTTAAATTTCAGAAATTAGAAAAAGTGTTAATAGTCAATTAAATATAATTAATAGTCAATTATTTTTTAAATAGCTGTCTTTTGCATATTTTTTTTTATTAGTATTAATAATAGAAGTAATTTCGTTTTTAATTTGTAATATAAATTGATTATTCAACGTTTCATTAACAGTTTGGATTAATTATTGCCTACTTTAATCAATTTTTGTTTTTGTTTATAATGTGTCTATTCTTACATTATTGTATTCTATGTTTATCATTTGTCTATACTTGACATTATTATTTGTGCTATTATGTATATCATGATGAGGAAAGCTACGCTTTCGAAACATGTTGATATGTATATATTAATAAAGTGGTTATTAAAGTAGTAAGTATGTAATTTTAGATTTAGTAATTGACAAAAAGGTTTAGGTTAAAATAAATCGATAATTGTCTTATTGACATAGTTTTTCTTTAAGAAAAATCTCAAACAATTTTTTATATTAATAACTACGTTGCTAAAATAGTTATAATTCTGATAATCTATAGGTAATTACTATTTTTTTGGACAAATAATGATGTTATTCTTATTATGTTTTCTAAGAAAACAATTACTCTGGGATTTTAAATATTTATTAAATAAAAATTAATAAAAAAAAAAACTTTATTTTCAATCGCTCATTTATTTTAAATTCATCACCAACCAGTTTCGCTTATCCCAAGGTTCGTCCAAGTAAAATTTGAAACTGAATATAAATACGTAGAGTAAACAAATATATAGGGGAGACATAATTCAAAATATAATAAGAGGGAGATAAAATTATTTTGTCTCCCTCGTATTATATTATATATATATATGGTATATGCCACTCTATTTTTTATTTTATTTAACAATTTACCCTGACGAATCTCGGGATAAGCGAAACCGGTTGCTGATGAAGTATTTATTTAATATTTTTATTATTTGGTTGGTATTAAGATTGTCTCCTTTACCGGGAAAAGCTCATTATCAGATTTTCTGCCAAATAAAATGTTTTTTTTTCACACGTTAAAAAAAGCATTTGGTGATTTCTCAACTTTTCCATACATAAAATAAAGTATCTGTTATCTGCCATGTGTTCAAATCAAATAAATAATGGTCCCTGCATACCAAAGGTCCATTTAAATGAATACCATGGAAAAATGATTCATAGATAAATAAAATGCACAGAGAATGTTGCGAAACGAACAACTCACCTAGTTAATAAATTTCTTAGTCCTTTCATATGCAATAGACTACATACCCAATTCAAAACAACCTGTACTCTAATATAATTTATTCAATACCAGATTTAAAAAAAAAATACACCTTTTTATGAGTGATCTCTAGTAGCTGAATGTCATCGAGTAGAATTGACTTAGGTTATTCGTAAATCTATTCAAAATTCCAACCTAGTTTTTCTGTGTTGTTTTTGTATTGAACCAAATTAATTTTGTATTCTTTAAATCACTTTTTTGTTTTCTATATTAAATAATGTAAAGTTAGTGTTAACAAAATAGATTATTATTTATCTATATATAAAAATGGACTACTTGCTACAACACGGCCCAAGCTAGCAAAGCAAGTAGGGACCAATGAAAATGTAAAATAATTATTAATTATACAACGTAAAATATATTTACTATTAAACAGAAGTTATTTTCCGAAGAAGCAATGCTTCCTAATGAGGAAATTGGAAAAATGACGAAATTTTTACAGTTTTTTTTTCCATTTTGACTTTCTTATGTTAAAGCATTTTTTGTTTTCAGCTATCGAAGTTCAATACAATTTCAATTAACTTTAAATATCCATAAATTTAATAAGGTATTGGATTTTTCAAATATTTTCGTAGTATTAAACTAAGTTATGCATAAATTTTAACAATATTTTAAACATAAATAATACGTAACTTACGAAGCCGCCGATCTCCATGATGCACTTCAGGTAACATTTGAAATCAGGATCCAGTGTGAAGTCTCCAACCATAGCTCCGGCGATGTAACCGTTCATGACATCTAAAATAAAAATAAAATAATTCTCATATCGTCACCTTCGTGGTTAGTCCATTTTTTCAAATGTTTCCCTGCCATTTTTTCTTCTTCTTGAGTCGCTTGCTCATTGCTGAGGATCGTGACCCCCACTCCAATCTCCCTCGTATACAAAGCTCTTCCACTCCACTTCTGCACTGCGTGGAGAGTTGCGGATATCGACGTTTTAAATTTGGTCACTTCAAAACATCGGTGACCTTCCTCTGCTTCTTCTGCCTTCCACATTGCCAGTGACCATGAGCTTCTCCAGGTTAGAGTGTTACTTATATTTACTGTTGCGACTAGATGTTAAGCAGATTCCTATATGGATAGTTATTTATAAAAATATAAACGCATAATTTTTTTTGAACCACTTCAATTGAATATAATAATCTCAACCGATTTCGGAAGTACCCTTCCATCGTTAGAAATATATTAAAACTAAACTACTATATAAAAAAGAATGATCGACATACACGAATATTTAGGGGTCGGAGTGGGAGCGACCAAGGGGGAAGGGGTAATTAGGGGGTTATTCAGAAGAACAAAGGGATTCACTGGAAAAATTTCTAAAGAGGACTCCACCATAAATTTACGTGGTATACTAGAATGAATATTTTGGAAATTTCTAATTTCCCGTGGTTTCAAATTATCATTTTTTTTTTTAGAAAATAAAATCAAAATCAAGCTAGTAAATATCAATTTCAATTGCAATTCATCAGTGTTAAATAATGTTATTTTTGTAAAAGGTATGTAGATGATGTTTTCTGTATTTGGACGGTAATAAAGTAAATTGAATTCTTTTATTCCATAAAAGCATTCAATTTACTTGATATTTGCAGTAATATATCAAATATTTTTTTAGATTTTTTTTTTTTTTTTTACAGTAACTCCACACAGGAGACCAAGGAGGAAACAATTTCCCTCAAGGCCTATATCATCTTTGGGGATGCTGTGTGGGGGATCTTTTAGAGGATAGGAAGGAGTGAACTTGGGTCTTGAAGAGACCCATGTTATAGGATGGAGGAAACACAGAAGCCGGCAGATCATTCCACAGCCGAGCTGTTGAACACAAGAACGAGTCGTAGAAGCGACCCGTTCTCATGTGACAAATGTCAACCGTGTGCAAATGTTGGGCGCGCGTTTGTCGTGTTTCCCGACTATGCACCGGTGCCGAAGCGATCAATGACGCTAGTTCCTCGGATCATCTTCCATTAAAATACCGGTAGAACAAGGACAGCATTCCCACCCGACGTCTGTGCTCCAAAGATTGCAACCCATTTGTTAAGATAGGCGAATCTATCAAACGGACCACCCGTTTCTGCACAGAGTCAAGGTTTTTTTCAGATATTTTGGGACTCCCGACCAGAGGTGGCTGCCAAATTTTACAATGGGGCGCACTTGCGATTTGTACAGGGTCAGCAGTTGTGTACTATTAAAGTATCTGCGGGCTCTGTACAATACGCCCAGCTTCTGAGAGGCTAACTTTACTCGGGCTTCGATGGAGCCCCCATATCTGAGCTGGTCACTTAAGGTTACACCAAGCATATCAATGGAGGGTTTGTTGGGAAGATTGCTTCCATTAAAGGAGACTAGATTGTCATTTCGATCCCTTTTAGACGTAATCAGACATGATTGGGTTTTTAAAACATTAAATTCGACGAGGTTATTCTTACCCCAAGAGAAGACCCTCTCGAGGTAACCGTCCATTCTTTGCTTCAAAGCCCTCAGAGCCGTTGGAGTGCCCTTTGGGGGCTTGTCAAACAAAAAGCAATCATGGACTGTACTGTCATCCGCGTAACAATGGATTGGTGCACCTGTCAAGAGGTCATTGATGTGCAACAAAAACAATGTCGTAGATAGAACCGATCCTTGTGGGACGCCAGTATTTATTGAATGCGAGGAAGAGATGAAACCATCAGCAACCGTCTGAATCGATCTCTCCCTCAAAAAGTCAGCAATCCACGTACACAAGGAAACGGGAAGTCCGTAAGAAGGCAGTTTGTTGACAAGTCCTCGGTGCCAAACCCGGTCAAAGGCCTTAGAAATGTCCAGTGAGACCGTTTGAGTCTCACCATAACGTTCCAGACACCGTCCCCAAACATGCGTCACATACGCGAGAAGATCACCGCACGAGCGGTTCCGCCGGAATCCATACTGGCGGTCGTTAATGATTTTGTTCTTCTCAAGGTATGTAAGCAGTTTGTCGTTGATCACACGTTCCATCACCTTGGACAGAACTGATGTGATCGCTATGGGCGGTAGTTGGCCGGGTTGGAGCGGTCACCTTTTTTAGGTATAGGATGAATGACCGCTTTTTTCCAACCAGAGGGCACAGAGCCACATTTCAGGGACATTTTAAAGAGCTTTGTTAAAACTGGAGCGATTTCTGCAGCACACCTCTGCAATACCAGGGCAGGTATTCCGTCAGGCCCACTAGCTTTATTAACATCGAGCCCCTGTAAGACAAGGAGTACATCCCGATGCCGTATCCTCAGCTTTTTCATATAGAAGCCGCAGTGAGGAACCGACGGCGGGATGGCACCCCGGTCGTCGAGGGCCGAGTTTTCTGCAAACATTTTCCCTAAAAGGCTGGCCCTTTCGGTAGCAGTGTTTGCTAGTGAACCGTCAGGTCTGGTAAGAGGCGGCAGACTGGATTTGCAGAAATTGCGACCTATGGAGCCCGCTAGCGACCAGAACGCCCTGCTGCCATGCGGGCAGGCAGTTAGCTTTTTACTGATCTGTAGGTCGTGCTCAAATTTTGACCTATTGATTATTCTCTTACTGTCCTTTGCCAATTTGTTATATGCTGATCTGTTTTCTGACGTTCGAGATGTGTTGTAGGCTCGGTAAGCCGCGTTTTTCGTCGAACTGCTTCGGAGCATTGTCGACTGAACCACGGCTTTGAACCTACGCCAGTTTCTTTAATGGTTGATTGAATGAAGCCATCCATCGCAGATGTGATGACTTCACTAATTTCCTGGGCACATCTGGACAGATTCGAAGTCTGAAAACAGACAGCTGACCATGGGAAAGCATTAAAATGCGCCTGCAGACCAAACCAATCTGCTGACCTATAGTGCCACATTTTTCTCTTCAGCCTCTCGATTGGGGGTCTGAAGTTAATAGGGATTGATGTCGTCACCAGGCAATGGTAGGACGATCCTAAAGGCGCTGCGATATCAATCCAATAACCACGTGGCTCGGTAGTTAAAAATAGGTCTGACAGATTGGAGCGGTGAGTCTGGACATCAGGAACCCTCGTAGGCTCCTGAACCAGTTGCTCCAACCCATGGCAAAGGGCAAAGAATTCCGCCTGTCGGCCAGCCGAGTTTGTTGAATATGAGAACTTCAACCACGGTTCATTATGAACATTGAAGTCCCCCAGAACAACAAACTCGGCCGAAGGGCAGCGGGGTAAGAGATCATCAATAGTTTCGCTCAAATGTTTAAATAGCTCGGATGAGTCTGATTCGCTGAGGTTTGGTGAGCGGCACAAACACGCATAAAATCTTACCGTACTGGCAAGACTGACGCGCACCCACATTACGTCAAATCTGGAATTTTCCAGACTTAACAGTCGCACACAGTTGACGTCAGCTCGGCTATACAAACAAACACCTCCTTTTGGTCTGAACTTGCCTACGAGGGTGAAGCCCGGGCAGTCCAGATAGGAGGCGTCTGGTCTGGTCTTTGGAGGGGTATTTTTAGGCAAACGCTAAAGTACTTTCAATTCGCATCGTCATTTTTGTCGTTGGATATGGAGCTCTAGAATATCAGTCTAACTGTAAAAAAATAAGAGAAGAAACCACATTTCTTATTCCGCCGTTCAACACGGCCTTGAGGTTATTTTTCACAAAAACGGCGATACATAAATCGTCCAAGTATTATTATTATTATTAACAAAAAAGATTTAGAAGAATGAGAGTTGAAACTTGGACGAAGGTTAGTAACAACGTGTAAAAAATAAAAGGAATAATTTTTCATAGAAACAAAAAAACAATGGGCTGAAAAAACTAAAACTGACGACAATTACGTTTTATAAAAGGATCATGCTGTGTACCTACCATGTGAACCTGAGTCCTTTATTGTAACTTCCGATTTACCGAAACACATTCATTAACTTGGCTTGAGGATAGTAAAAAAAATAGCATTGTCTAAGAAAGAGTTGTATTTGCTCCACGTTCTTCGGGTAAATTAATGTTGTAAGGAGCAGTGGAATAGGTGCCAGCAACGGCGCTGATGATGAGTTTTTTGTCGAAATGTTTCGTCTGAGTGGTATGCAGTCCATAAAGGCTTAAAATCTGTGCCTGCCCTAATAAAAACGTACCATAAAAATAAATTATAAGATACTTTTAAAAAATACCACAAACATCTTGTCAAAGTGTATTTTTTCCATGAATTTGGTGAGAAACTTATGTGCTGATTTATTCAGTTGGCAACAACAATCAATGGAAGAAAATGGCTGTTTTCAAATATTCAAGGCACAATTCATACCCCAG
Source organism: Halesus radiatus (assembly GCA_022606495.2). Taxonomy (NCBI): domain Eukaryota; kingdom Metazoa; phylum Arthropoda; class Insecta; order Trichoptera; family Limnephilidae; genus Halesus; species Halesus radiatus. The sequence continues at coordinate 46,553 of JAHDVE020002761.1, forward strand.
TGAAAACTTACACAACCTACCTTTCGTTGTAGAACAATGCACGCCACTGCTATCTACTACAGACGACCTCCATGACAGAGATGTAAGCTTCTTAGCTTCTTAATTTTATTGTATTATTTTATGTGTATAAAATATATATTTTTTTTAATTATAAAGGGTTCGAAGACATCTGGTAATTAAAAGTGAATTTTGACATTATTTAAAAGCTTTTAACCATACCGGTTCGCATTTGCCTGCATTGCTCTATGACCAGAGGTAGGCTGTGTGTAATTTCTTAGCTTCGGGCATAAGTGCATTTTATAACCATTTTTCGATGTTTGTTGTGGCCAACCGAATAAGTGGCGTACAAATTATATGAAAAAAATACATTCTATCAGAAATTTCTCGCATATTTTTATTGTCATTTAATTTATTTTTATGGGTCGTCTGTCGGGACTGGACGCCACTGCATGTTCGCTTTGTGACTCGTGTCTTCTTTTGTTAATTACATTAATACAGCACAAGAGTTGCAACTGCTCCAAAACATCTGGATTCAACAATGGGGAGAGGAAGGAGTAGGGCGGAGGGGAAGTTGTTTTTATATATTTACGTTTTAGTTACCTACATATATATTTTTTTTTATTTTTTTTAAAGAAAGACAAACTTTCACCGGGATACGAATAACTTGAAAATATTTGAACATCTCTTACAACCATCACAGTAAGCGGAAGATGTGGCTTGTGTTGTGGTGGAGGACTTAGCCAGCCGAAGAATTGAACTCACGACGCCTGGCTGGAACAAAGACGCGATGTCAACTCAGCCACTAGCCGGTCATGATTTTCCCACGTGACTTAAACCATGTATAAACGCATTATTAATTAGATTTCTTAATTATATTTTAATATTAATGAACCGGAGCCGTGTGGTAAAGTTCAGTCTTACTTAGTTGAGTTTGCGGTTTTCTAAGTTTCGAGAAGTTTAAAGAATTTGCACCCTAAAATTATACTCTGTAAATAAATTATTCTGTAAATAAAAAAAAAATGTATTTACTTGACACCTTCATTAACCTTGTCTCTGCCAGGATTATATTTATCGTGGTTTTGTAAGGCTTATGTTGTTAGAAAGGCTTTTTTTTAACTACTAATTAGATCTTATTAATTGTATTTGTGTTTAATTTGTTGAACACTCTTTAATTTTTTTTAGAAATTTAATGTTCATTCAAAATTAATAGTGTTATTATTAAGTTCCGCGAGTATTTTAGTTTCTCATTATTGTGACAGCTGTTTCGGCGTTCAAAATGATTTTAAACACCGTCTAAATTAGAATTGGGCGGGAGTAAATAAAATCATATAAGTCGTCACAATGTGGCCTAACCAGAGTTTGAAAATGACCCTGAAAGCCGAAACAGCTATCACAATAATTAAAAATAAAATACGTGCAGAACTTAATAATAACATCATTTCATTTAATTTGCATCGATTTTCTAAAAAACGCGGGTCTAACACACGAAAACAATTACCTCCTTTATTTTCTTTTTATACATTTATAATTCATTGCGTAACATTACGTGATATTTTTTCAGATGAGCAGCCCAAAACTTTTAACAAAAACAGATGACTGTAATGAAAATTGTGCAGTTTTCCGTCTTAAATTTCTAGGTGAACCCGAACATTTGCAGCTGGTTGCGCCAATTTCATCTTGAACTATTGAACTTGTAAATGTCTCAAAAAATGGTTATTGTTAATTAAAAAGCATTTCGTAGATGAGTTATTACGCGCAAGAGTCCCAACGACCAGTGGAACTATCGCATCCGCAAATGAGATTTAAAAAAATGCAATAGTTCCATGACTCTCATTCATACTATACACGTCAAAGAGACCAATTTGCTTGTTCTCCCCAGACATCGAACCGCTGTATTTGAGGGTAGTTTCAGCTATTCATCAACAAAACTTTGGAATGAAATACCACTATCTATTCGAAGGTCGACATCACTGCAGTGCTTCAAGAAGTTCTGCAACGATTGATTGCTAACTGCACAGTCAGCCGCATAACATCATAATTAATAAATAATGAAATGTGTACTTTTTTTTTTAAATTTATTTTATATGAGATATGTACCTTTAACTACATCTAATTTATAGAGGCACTACAGAAAACTAGCTGCACTCCGGGCTCCGGAATGTATATGGTAGCTGGGTCGTGACCTTTTTGTCAAATGCTAAAATTATATAATTTCTTAGTCGGAATAACAGAAGAGAATGTATGAGACGATGTATGAAGGTGAATGAAGCAAGAAGTGTATGCCAAGATCGAGTTGTTTGGCGGTCTGTCCTCTCTGCCTACCCCTGCGGGGAAACGGCGTGATGGTTAGTTAGGTAGTAATATAATTTCTTAAAAATAAAAATATGTCAAATAACTTATTAACGAATAAATGTTTTTATTGTTATTATGTTGTGAGGCTGAAGGGGGGAGGAGGATGGTTGTGAAGTATCTGGCTATTCATATCTGGTAACCAAACACGGGAAATGCCCAGCGGCGTGCATTGTTCTGTAACCAAAAATAGACTCGAGTGCAGTTTTGTTCTGAATTTATCCATTCGTATTGTCACAATTTTTCATAACTGGATTAAAATATTACAACTGTATGACGATATACCGTGTTATTTATTCATTGCAATATACCTACACAATATACGGAATTAAAATCCTACTGCGAATTAGTTAGTAGAAGAGAATACCCAGATATCACAATCATTTAAATAAACGATGGAAAAAAGTTTAATAATACGTTTATAAATGTTGTTTCGAGAATAATACAATTAAGGATTTGTTCGTAAATTTTTTCCTCTATATGACGGGCACCGAATTAAAGCATTTTTTTACATATTGACTTTTAACTTAGCGGTAGTGTTGGAAACTAAAAAACTGACAACTTATTAAAAGGATAAAATCTTTAGTGGATGGATAACACTATGTTCCTAATTTAAAACGAACATTTTTCTTTGTGAAGTCTTACTACCTCACAGCTTTTTAATGCAAGTCAAATGTATTTCCAAAAATCGGGTTAAAACTAAAAGTAAAAAATTGTCAAAAAGAAGCAAGAGATTTGTCGCATTTTTTTAATATACATATTTTTTTCTTCTTTTATGCTTCATCTTTCTTAAGATACATACAGCTTTTCAGCCTTTGTGGACTGCACACCACTGCTGATGCCATTTCAAGCAACGTTTCGATTCTGAATGGTGGTCTTTCACCAGGGCGATACTGAGAGTATCCACCACTTGTTTCTATTATGTGTTTTCCCACTACCCCAAAACGTATACGTCCTCACATTGTGTGTCATATTGGAGAGATTTTGATATGTACATTTGAGCATGTAAGCATTTTTTAAATTATAAAAAAAAATAATAACAGTAGCGAATTCATCCGTGAAAAATTACGCCACCTTTCTAAAAGGTTGGGCAGGATAGATAAGCAGGATTTTTTTTTAAAAGGTGCATAAAAATCATGTTGTTGCCGTAGTACCTACGTACGCATACATTAATTAATATGCTGGACGTAATATCATTTTTTTCTGTCCACGTTATGTACGTAGATGAGTACCGTATTTGTGTACCATTGTGTTCATAAGTCATTACAATTTAAGAGCAGTAGAAACCAGTTTCTATTATTCCGTATAATAATAACCTACTTAATAGTACATTTAAAAAATCAAACGACATAATTACATTCAATTTTGTGGAATAACTTATTGGAGTTTATGAACCTCGTTGTAACGTATTTTTAATCATTGAAGATAATATTAACAACTTTCAAAATGAAACATGAAACCGAAAAGACACAGAAAACAAAAGGATAACGGCAGCAACTGGGACTCGAACCCAGGACTTCATGATCTATCCGGGATCTTGCGCTCTAATCCACTGAGCTACAGCTACCCCACTCCGTCCCACCAATGTTATCACTTCTATTTATAAGAACTATTAACATCAACTTCAATTAATTCTCATGTTTTTGGCTGCTACCTTTTTATCATGACTATAAGATTCTACCGGAATTTATTTGTATTTTTTTAGGTGGTGTCCCGGATATACCTATTCATTTTTTTTCAAATATTTTTTAAATGTTATATCTGTTGACTTTTTCTACAAGTCCAAGATTTATATTAAATTTTTGGAAAAATTATAATTATGAAACCTTCATACAAAATTATTACTAAAATAAACATTACACTACAGTTATTCAAACTAAAAATCCTACAGTTGGACAGTACATTTACTGTTCGCAACAACAATATTATGTCACTGTAAATCAAATATGTATTACAAATTACCTACCTTTGGTGGCTCCAATCCGTAACAATCATCATTATTCATTCACTGGTAGTTATTCATTGATGTAAACTGAGCTCCATGGGGTATTCGTTAACGCATTTGACTTTGATTCAGGAGGTTGTGGGTTCTATTACCGCCGCAGCGCAACAGAGGCTGTCAAAAAACACTGATAAACTTGGTCATGAACTTTTTATAGCTTTATATGTCTAGAATTTATTGCCCAACGCAACTATTTCATAGTAATGTCATTTGCATCATGGGCTATGGAACATAGAATTTTTCTTTTTTAACAGTAACCTTAAGTTAGTTTTACTTGTTCAATAAGAAAACACAGTACACAAAATAGAGCGAAGCCAGTATATAGAAATAAAATTATTTACAAATTATTTAAAATACCGTTATTCATTTCTTCAACATACAACAAACATCACATTGTCTATTTATGCTTGTAAAACATCGAGAATATCAGATCTGTAGACATGGAATTGAACAATTTAATAAATCATAATTTTTTTACCCTCCATCATGGTGACTTTTTCCTTCGACAGCTTGCAACAGGTTCAAACAACTTCAAGAACTTCAATTACTCATCAGTTCGAAAAACAACTCTTTGAAACCAAAAACATATACAAGTTGAACAAAAAACACAGTTTCAAAAAATCTTCACTGCGATAACTCAAACTCAGTCACTAACTTGCCCAATTGTCTTGAAACAAACAACACTTTAATTAAATTGACAGATAAAAATCAGGTCACACATAAGTTCACACGGTTCAAGGACAAATCAGTATTTTCAAATAATCAATCTCTGGTTTTTATGTTATGTTCCAATTTTGAATTGACGAAGCTTTTGTACGCGGAAGTTTTCACAGAGAAATACGCGGCAAAAGTTTGAAATTTTCCGGGTAGAGAACGCCGCGAGCGAACGTCTGTCGACGGAGAGCGCCAAACGCAGACTGGTGGACTCGTGGTCTCGTGGACGGGTATCTTGCGAATTAATTCATGCCCTATAGACCCGTCTCTATATATAAATACCAATCAAGCCCAGTATCGTTGTCATTTGGTTGAAGTAGCTATTTCTCGTTGGGTGATCTGGAAAAAAATAAGAACTCTATGAATCTGCTAGCCGTTATACTGTTTGCCCTTGATGACGCCGCGAGTCAATTTGGCGCTATGAAAAGAGGCAATCTCAAAACTCTCAACAGTTGCATAAAAAGCAACTTTAACTGTTTTTAAATTATATCATTAAATTTTCAAAATGATCAATATGGTTATAGAATTAACATAACTATAGCGTGTAATCATTATAATGCGACAATGTTGTAATAATGACAATGATTTTACATGTATGTACAGAGTTACAGGTTACATTTTTGCATGCGTAGTATTTAGGTATATTCAAATAATTAAAAGAGTTTATGATAATAATAATTTAACGGCCTCCGTGGACGAGGGGTAAGGCTCTCGACTACGAATCCGAAGGTCACGGGTTCAAATCCCGGCGTGCGCAAGTAGTTTTTTTTTAAATTAATTTGTGCTGTTTCACAATTAATTAATTTAAAAATAATATATATTATATTTGCGCACGTTCCAGAGTGGAAGATACTCTCAGTATCGCCCTGGTGAAAGACCACCATTCAGAATTGAAACGTTGCTTGAAATGGCTTTTAGCCGTGTTTGGTGACCTGATCTGAATAGCCAGGTGTTCCCCACCTCCCTCTACCCCTTCTCCTTCCCCTCCCCAATACCTTCAGCTTCACAACAGTCCCCAATTGGGAATGCCATAGTCTCACTGGCTCCAGACAGTTGAGAGCAGTTGGGACTCTTGTGCGGTATTTATATAAAAATAATAAAAAAATTAAAAAATAAGATTTAATTTTGTGAAATTTCACCTGAAGCGCGCTTTACACTAACCTAACCTAGTATAATTGTAAAATAACAGATATACTAAATAATATATTTGTTAATATATGAGCAGCAGATTCACTTACATGCACAATTTAGAATACTATATAACAATTTAGAATAAACTAGGGGTATAAATAATCAAATGTAAAGTACAAATATCAAAAGAGCAAGAAAATCTACACAAAATAACCTAACCTAATATAATTAGAAAATAACATATGTATTACAAAACAAATTTTAAAATATTCACGAGTGGCAGACTCACTCAGATGAACATTTTAGATATTATAATATAACCATTTTTTCAAAGGTTGCTAGAATACCCGAAAGAAAAGTTGTGCAAGTTTCACTACGTCAGAGTTCTACATTCGTGAGTTTTAAGTGAAACAAATTATCCCCTTTATAATAAAGTTTTATTCCTTTCCTGAATGAGTAGTAGTAATCCATGTACAAATAAAAAATAGCGGTGTAATGTAAAACAACCAAAATCGGTAATATTTTTTCTGAAATATGAAGTCGATATTTCACGTATATCGTTTTTTGTCGGGTTTTTTTTTCACAATAAAACATATACCTTCTAAAAATAATAAATAGTAGGTACCTACGTACGCAATTTTCAAGAAAATCCCACTGGCAATAACTATTTATTTCCGACACATGTCCGCGTGTAATAAGAACGGTGCTCAAAAACCTATTTATTATTGTTACATAGTAGGTAGATACCAGAAATAATGTGGAAGTCAAAGACTTCAACATTACCTACGCCTAAACAGGAAACAACAATATGTCTTTATGACCTTAATTGGATAAAATTGACGATTTAAACTCGTAATCGTTATAAATAATTCAACATAACTAACTTTTTTTTAAAAATCACCTTTATTAACGAAATGAAATTTAAAATTTGAACAAATAGAACCAACCTAGCCACAGCAAAAAAAAATTGTATTCGGGTAATTACTGAATAACCCTGCTCGTATTTATTATACAGGTGTAACAGCACGTACTCGACAAGTTTTGACCAGTGGTTCCTGAGCTTATTTGGAATAAAAAATGCTAGTGAAATTTTGATCTCCGGTGAATAAAGTTACGATTTTTTCTTTCAAATTCAAATTAACAAAAAAAATCTTTCGCATGTCGTCACTTGTCACTCCACGAGTAGCCGCCCAACTCCCCGCCTTGACCCTAACTATCCAATTCCTATTTTTATTTTTAATGTTTTTAGTTTTTAAAAAACAGGTTTTTTTAAGTCAAACATCATCTTTATTTAAAAAGAAAAAACAATAATGTATATATTTTTTTAATTTAATAATGTTGTTATTAAAATCTGCAAGCATTTTTTGGTTTTTTATTATTATTATGTCAGCTGTTTCGGCGTTCCAGGCCATTTTCAAACTGCGGTTAATCCACATTGTGACGACTTATTACGAATTAAACTCAAAAACGATTCATATATTTAAAAATTACCAAACAAGCTCAGGAATCACTTGTTAAAGTGTGTCAGATACATGCCGTTTCACCTGTATAATCCAAATTCCCAGCTATTGCGTTATATTTTGTTCATGGACGTATATTATTTTATACAATTTTGATTAACACGATTCCTTTGTGTTCAGGAGTAAAATGTTTAATACCACTTACTTACCTTACGTATTACCACTTACCTGTTGAATTTAATTATTTCCCACTCTCATAACCCCACAGTGGAGCCAACACGCAAACAGGTCGTAAAAAAACAATGGCACTTATATTTTTCTAGTAGGTACCTACCTACGTAGCATACAGTTCTTAAAAAAACGTCAAGTTTATGTAAATGTGTAGTCACTGTAGGCACTTACCTACATGAATACAGGGTGTAACAAACTGCGACATAAATAAATTAATTTCAGGCTTACGAGTCACAAGTGATATTATTCGGTACCTACCGAGGTAACGGCATAGACACAATCGATTGATATGTGCTGCAACATTTCATTTGAGGGTAGGCGGGAAAGGCGAGGGAGCAATGTCTTAACGCAGAGATTCCCAACGTGGGCGATATTACCCCCCCAAGGGGCGTTTCAGAGATCCCGGGGCGGTGGTGGCCACAAGACCAAATGGGGGCGGTGAAGGGCTACAAAAGAGCGGTAAAGGGCTGAAATGGAGAGCGGGGGCAATATTTTCATTATGAATTCAAAAATGTCGTAGATACATCGTTGAAAGAATCATGCAACAAAATAAACTGTAATAAGTGAACTAATAGTTTTTTTGGTAATTTTCTTTACGGTGTTATAACACCTCACCAGGTTTCGCGGGACCTGTTGTCAGGTTAACAATAATATAATATATAATAAACCCAAATAAATATTTATCAAAAGCAAGGCTGCCATAATGGAGTGGGCGGTGAGACAAATAAGGTTGGGAACCGCTGTCTTTGCGTCTGGAGCATTAGGTATATTATTAATATTTTTTAACCTTTTTACTCGTCAAATCAATCCCCAATGCAGGGAACTATATCAGGTCCGATACTTTTTTTTTATTTTATACGTAAGTGAAATTTTTAAATTACAAATTGTTGGAAATATTATATGATGTGCTGATGATACAGTGATAACTTTTGAAGAAAACACATGGAACCAAATAAAATTGTCAGCTAATAGAGCAATAAACATTCACCTCACAACCTGGTTCGATATAAATCTATTAACACTGAATACCGAAAAAACGTATTATTTACTTTATGGCCTGACGGAAAATACCGTAAATATAAATATTGCCAATAAAGTCTATAACAGAAATTGTCTACTGGGACATGTAAGTTGAGATTCAAATTATATTGATTTACTACGTAAATCAAACATAAAATATATTGGGGTCATAATCGATGATAAAATTAAATTTAAATCTCAAATAAATGCAACTACAGACAGAATGAGAAATTTTTTTTTTTTATTTCTTGACTCGGAAACAATGTATCACACAACTTATTAAAAAAAACTTTTACTTTGCATTAGCCCATTCAGTACAATACGAGATCGTTGGCTGGGGGGCTCATAAATCATCACTATTACGAATGGAAACAATACAAAGGATACTAATAAAAATTATACTTAAAAAGCCTTATGACTTCCCAACAAACAATTTATTCAAATTCTTCTCGCTCCCACCGCTATCAAAAATAAAGCATTATTCCAAACACACAAAGATCTCAGTAACAATATATACTCAGCAATAAATGCTAGTGTTATAAATAACACGATAGGAGGACTAACGGTACCACTATTACGTACAACAGCAGCCCAACATCATTTTGTATACAAAGGTATAAAATTATTCAATAATCTTCCTACGGATATAAGGATAAAGATAAATTACTTCATTATAAATTTTCAAAAAAAATACTTAAAATTCTTCATAAAAAAACAGCCCAATCCATTGCAATGTAGCAAAATATATTTTTTATTATAGTCATATAATTAAATACATAATGTTGAAATGTTAAATATACTCTTTTTGTCATTACATAAACTATAATTTATGTACTGACGACATATTTACTATGCACATACGATTTCCCTTACCACCTTTTACTCTTGTTTGTTCACTTTTTACATTTTTTTCTGTACTGCACACTTTCATTATTTCTGTAATATACTAATTAATTACATTCTTTTGTAATCATCTTAAATTTTATTCATTTCATTTTTCTACATACTTATCTTACTTTAATTGAAACATTTTTTTTATTTTTTAATCTTCTTCATATTTTTTGCTTCCTTATAAAGATTATATCTGATAAAGACTAATTATTAACATACATTCATATTTTTTTTAATATTCATTCATATCATATTTCTATATATACACTTATCTTACCTTAGTTGAATCATTTTTTATTTATCTTTTTCGTATTTTTTGTTTCCACTACACAGTTTCACTATATCTCTAAAAGACAAATAGTTTTCAAAAAAATGTTATTCACGTCGCCGTTATCTTAATGGAAACTTTTTTTTTCCTTTTCTATTTTTGAACTATGAAATTTTATTTTTATTAAATATTAACGAGCACTCCTTTCCTGAGCACATGCAATAGAAAAGAAAGGATATTTGCACAAAATTGTATACTGAACAAATCTGTAAAAATGTGGAATATTATGTAAAAATACTGCCTAATAAATTTTTTTAAATAAACAACAAAATAAAATGACAATGGTGGGCAGTGATTTGTTTCGTGCCTAAAGGGAAAGGTTGAAAATATGTTTTTTTTTTTTTTTCGCAGTGTGAATTTTTTATGGAGATATTCGGGAACCTGGTGCATCCGTCCAAATGTACTTACCTAAATTTTACTTAGGTACAAGAATATAAATATCTACCTTAGTTTCTTGTCGAACTTCATCATTGTCGCCGAAAAAGACAAGTCGTAAAACAGCATGTCAGCAGTTAGCCCGTAATGCCTGTACAACTCTGCAATCCTAAATAAAAGAAGAAATAACAAAATATGTATACCTATTTAAGTATTTCTTCGAATACTTACCTACTGGCAGTCGCCATCCATTTATGCATGGATATGTACTGACGGGTATTAGCGAGATAAAGGGTATAACTCAATATTGTGAAAATATGTGTGCAAAAAAAAATCTAAATGAACTTTTTTGATAGACATGATTTATTTATCTTACCGATCTTATCATATTCGGACAAACCGGTGCGAAATATACGCAGCCGCGGCGGCAACGAAATTTCGTATCTGTAGCGGCAAAGGTATTCACTTGCTTCAACTGACCGGTGCGATACAGGCAGAGAGGTAGCGGCGCCGAACATGTTGCGTTTGTTCCGATTACAAACCTACCAAATCTAAATATATTACGAATCTTTCACAGTTTTACAATGACATTTTTCGTATAGAATAGTAATAATAATAACACTTTTTTTATTAATATTATTCTTTCATTCTGTTCCTTTTCGATTTCCAGCCAAATCTTATCCCTTTTTCGTGTGTTTTTATAATCTTCGTGGTATAATAAATCACGTAAAATTGGAAAATATTGACCCAACTTAATCAATTGTTCACTTTTTGCAATTATTATACACGAAATATGGCGGTAGCGAAGAAAATCCTGAAATCCGCGGCGACAAAAACGTTGCAAAATCCAGTGAAATTCACGCAAGTTTGAACATGCACATAAGGTGCCACGGACGGCGACGGAGCAGAATTTTTCGCTTGCGAATTATACGCTGTTGCTGCGAATATTTCGTGACGGTTTGTAGGAGCCTTATAATAATACAGTAACAATGGTTTTTATTCCCGGATGTGGGGAGATTAGTGCAATCCCATACATCCTATAGAGAGTACTTACATACATAGTATTATCAATAAATATTTAAATACGAAGTAAATTAAAAAATAAATTAAACGTAAACATATAAATATAAAGTTGAATTAAACATAAATATAAAAACATAAAGTATGTATTAAATATGTATATATTTTTTTTAAATGCTATTGTACGGTATTGTCACAGTTCAGATTGGTGGGCCAATATTTTTCTCTAGTGCGCTTCGATAATGGAGTCAGGACTGCAAATCCTTGAACTTGACCCTTGGTGAGCATACAGCCTAAATATTCCGCATCCTTTCTCCAAAACCAAGTACCACCGATATTAATCCAAACTTCACCCACACTATACATAGAAGGACATCTATTGATACGTCAATGCATGATACCAGCACGGAGAAAACAAATTGATTTCAATATTACACATTACATTACGTGAGTTTGGACAGATTCATAAAGTACAAAGGTAATTGAAGGGTTCAAAGATATATGATTATCGAATAATAATGGCGTGATTCATATCAATATGATATGTCTACTTGGCTTTCTCTCACAGAAACGTGCCGAGACTTACTATCACAAAATTGCAATCATCCAAAAAAAAATGTTTGGAAAATAAACTGTGACTGTTTTTTTTGTTTATATTAATTAATTACCCAATATCCGTGGCACGCCACTGCTTTCTAACATGTTCCTGTGTATAAATCCCAAAGTAAATATTGCAGTATCACGGGCAGTTGCCTTGAATTATTAAACAGAAATTAATCGTAAACACTGCGCAGAAAAATATATTTCATGTTATTTTATAAGACTGGGAATTGTGAGGCTTTTACTAGATTAAAAATTTACAGCTTATACGCAATATTAATAAATATACCAACCTAAGCAACTATTTGTATATTTATTTATTAATTCATGTAAAATTTGTGTTCATTTTTTTTTACTGTATGTGTCTCATTAGGGATATCCTGTGTTGAAAAAGGCTAATTTCGTCATTAATATTACTACAATAATCAGAAATACTTAAAAGAGAAAATTAAGAGTATTGGTAACAATAAGGATACATAAAAGTTGTTGGAAATATAGAAATGCATTTGGAAGTACATAAGGTTAGGGCTACTTTAATGGAAGCAATCTTTCCAATAAGCCCTCCATTGATATGCTTGTTGTAACCCTAAGTGACCAGCTCAGGTATGGGGGCTCCATCCAAGCCAGAGTAAAGTTAGCCTCTCAGAAGCTGGGCGTACAGTACAGAGCCCGCAGATACCTTAATAGTAGACAACTGCTGACCCTGTACAAATCGCAAGTGTGTCCCACTGCAGAATTTGGCAGCCACGTCTCGTCGAGAGTAAAAAACCAGAAACGGGCGGTTCATTTAATAGGTTCTCCTATCCTGCTGTCCTTGTTCTACCGGTATTTTAATCGAAGGAACTTGCGTCATTGATCCCTTCGGCAAAGGTACACAGTCGAGAAACACGCCAAACGCGCACCCAACATTTATAGACGATTGACACTTATCACATGAGAACGGGTCGCTTCTACGACTCATTCTTGTGTTCAACAGCTCGGCTGTGGAATGATTCGCAGTCTTCTGTGTTTCCTCCCTCCTACAACAGAAATCTCTTCAAAACCCAGATTCACTCCTTCCTATCCTCTAACAGGCCCTCCACACAATATCCTCTAATATGACATAGGCCTCGAGGGAAATTATTATTGGAGTTACTGTAAAAATAAAATAAAAGCTTAGACTTGGGTGAGTTCACTGGTTATTGCGACCTTTATTGATTATCGATTTTTTAGTGGCGATTTCAAATTTAATATACAAACTTTCGCGTTAGAAATACATGAAAAGGGTTGATAGTTACTATCTATAAGAAACTAAGAGATATAGCGTGTCTTACGAATTTGCCACATTGTTTGTTTCTGGTCGATAAGAAAAAATGTTTCGAAAAATCTAACTCGGGCGAAGCCGGGTAGTAATGACTACTTAATAATATATTCATACAGAATATTACCACTAATATATTGACAGTTTGTTCAAAATTCTGAAAATAATGTGCTTCCTTTAAATTATTTCATATTTGAGAGGCGGGTATGGGTACCGCCACCCCGGGAACCATTCGTTGGATAACCGACACCTCTGCCGTGGTCACCCCAAGGGGTTAGCTACGGCAGATGATTTAGCAGGGGTGCCCGGGTCTATAGGGGAGGTTTTTTCAGGGCTTGGCGGCGGATGTGTCTGCCCACCACCTACTGCGTGGTGAGCCTGATCGGGAGAGACCGGTTGAGGTAGACCCTTTGACCTCTCCAACCGGACTCTCTCGACCCATCATTTGCACCGCATTGGGAGGGATGGCTCATATTCTCCTTCCTTTCCTCACACAGCATCCATAAAGAAGACATAGATCCTGAGAGAAAATATTTTCAACGTAGCTTGCCATGTGGCGTTAACGCAAAAAAAAGAACTCAACCACAGCTGCGGGACCTGTTTCGTATAAAACTTAATTTTGTATTTGGGACCAAAATACTCACCCAAACTGAATAATATTTTTTCGAATTAAAGGTTTAGTAAATATCTAGTACGGATTAGAAGTATTTTATTTATTTTTGTTTTAAATTATGAAATATTGACCAATAAAGAAATCAATTTTTCATGATTTTAGAGGCACCTTTGAAAATTATTTGCGAGTTTACGGTAATTTTTTTTTTTGAAATTTACATATTTGCTATGTAAAAAAAAAAAAAACCTTTTCCGGTCGATATCTTAAATTATATTTTTAAATTTATTTTTAAGTCCATCATAATGCTTATTTTAATACATCTTTTATTTAATTATTTTTTTAAATTTATACTTCATTATATTTCCATAGTGAACGGGGTTTTGAAATCACTATTAGTCCCCAAATAAGTGTTAATTTTGCCTGTGGAATCGCAAAATTTCAATTTTTTTAATGGCCTTTATTTTGGAAGTTCAAAAAATAAATTATGCTTTTAATCCGTACTAGATATTTGCTATGCCTTTTGATAAGAAAAAAAGATTATTAGGCTTTGGTGAGTATTTTGACCTCAAAATGAAAATTAAGTTTTGTATGAAACGAGGGGTGCAGGTGTTCCTCTTAATTACGTATGAAAACAATGTGTAATTAATTCTACCAAAACCTCTTACAAACTCACATGCTGGAAAATTATAAGTTTACCATAGATAATATATACACATCTATGAGTTTACCAAGGTGAAATAAATAAATTAGCAATCTTCAGATTTAAAAACGCGGCATCACTGTTAGTAATAAAATAATATAACGTCACTCAACTTCGCCGAATGCTCGTAAAGAGTGACTTCTCAATAATAACCGTGACCTCTCCGTTTTTAATTGTTGATCCCAATCAAGTGCACTCCACGGGGATCATTACATAGACAACAGTACTGCTTCTCGGCCTTCGCGAATATTGTTTGAATTAATAATATGTTAGCGAAGAATTAAGAATAGTCATCAGTGGGCAGGGCCGAACCGACACCAATAATTAAGGTTTTAGGTACAGATCGACTCTCTTAACTTTGCAGTCGGTTTCGTCACCACTGCAGTAGATATTAAGTAAGTATCCCATTGCAATATATATCTACATGCTTTATTGAAACAAAAAAAAATGATTTTCTGAATTCAGAGTAAAAATTCTCACTCTCATTGAGCACCCGTCTCAGAACAGACATCGTCTAGTGAGACGGGTAAAGTACATGTAAATGTTTAAATTTTATGCCAATAAACGCCCGGGTTGCCGGCAATGAAATGAATGACTCTTAAAAAGCTGCACCCACCCTACGAAAAACGAACCACAAAAAGAAATTTAAATCATGTTTCTCAAAACGTATTTTTCCATGAATTTGGTAAATAACCTGTACGCCCATTTATTCAGTTGGCCACAAAAATCAACGGAAGATGATAATGGAATGGCCATTTTCAAATATTCAACGCACAATTCATACCCGAACCTGACAAACTACACACCACCTACATTTGGTCATAGAGCAATGCACGCCACTGATGATGAGGTTGTCTTCTATTTTTGTGAATGTATTATATTATTCAACGGCAGTTAAATAAGTTTTCATGAGCTTTCAAAGTGAACTTGGTTAAAATGATGGCACAAAATACCCATGACGTCACGAGATACAATCCAGTACAATTCACAATTCGTATGGCAGTACCACATATTGCCGCGCCAGTCATTTTATGTACCGTGACGTCACACGTTTATTGGCAAACCGTCGAGATTCCCCTAAAATATCAACATTTTGACGCCTTATATCTTGGGTATTTTCGAAAAATTCAAAAAGTTCTGTCCTCAGCATGCTCTAATTAATATGATACATTTGTAAATAACAAAAAATTTCATTGTAGGCCTTTGACCTTCTAAAATCACTGAAGTCACTCTCTGATCGGATCTCCTCGGATACGGACCTGCCGGACCTCTCGTGTCTGCCGCCTGCTACCTGCCCTTTCCTGCCGACTTTAATTACTGAGTTGACCTACCTGCTCGGCCCTTTACAAGCTCTATCTTCCCCGGTCGAATATAAAAAGCGATCAGTAATAACATATTTTTACTCTAACAGTACATATCGACACTGGAAAGGGAAAAGGTCTTAAGCGGCAATTTGGTGAAAAATAAGTTAAATATACAGTTTTGATCAGATTTCTCCATCGAAAGTTCTGACTCTCATTTGATTCTGAAGACTTTTGTGGCGCTTCAGCCATACAAAATTTATGTACTATTTGGGAGAAGGCGACACAAGTTTGGAGTTTTTTTTAGATTTTTGTCGCTTCAGGTAACCAATATGAACACTGTGGAGACTTATGTCATTTTCCCTTTCAACTTATGCTGGCAAGTAGGTTCATAAGTGTTTCATGCATACTCTTCTAGGTTTTAAGTTTTTGGCTTACTTCTTTTTTCATCTACCTAAATTTAAAGAGCTTTCTACCGTTTTAATAATCCAAGGAAACAAGATTACGACCCGATTTGCCGTGCTGCAAACAGAACTACGATGGTTGTTCAGTCAAAACAGCAAACTTAGTTTAACCTGTACTTTTCTCTGGCAAAAATAGGACTAAATAAATTCGTAAGCCATTTTGACTTACTCTTCGACAGGGTTTCTCACCCACTAAACTCAGGGATAGACGCATGTCATCGGAGGTATTACGCGCCCTCGACTTGTGGCATAGACAGTTGGAAAACCTAGTAAAGTGGAAATATGATCTTTCCGAACCTTTCTTCCTAAAGAGCGGCGTCAGACAGGGTGGAAGCATGTCCCCGATATTATTCAACCTTTACATGGACGAACTAACCGAAAGGCTAAACAATGAAGGGGTGGGCCGCCACATCGGAGGACAGTATCTGAACAACATCAGATATGCGGACGACGTGGTACTGATGACACCGTCTATAAGGGCGGTACCCATTCTCCTGAAGATCTGCGAAGAGTTTGCTGAAGTAACAAATATGTTTAATAACCCTAATAAAATGGCTCTGTTGGTCATAAGATATGGTCAAGGCGAAGAGTATTCCTGCAGCTACCCTGAACGGTGTGATCCTGAAGGTGACTGACGGAACTAAATTCCTAGGACACATAATCACCAGTAATCTGATGGATATTGATAGGCAAAGACGAACTCTCAGCATAAAATCGAACATTCTTAGCAGAAGATTTCGACATTGTAGTACCGCTGTGAAAAGGACTCTCTTCCTTGCCTTCTGAGCAACATTATACACGTGCGAACTCTGGGCAAACTATAAAAGGAGCAGTATGAAAAGACTCCCTGTCCAGTACAATGATGCCTTCCGCATAATGTTTGGCCTCCCCATATACTTCAGCGCTTCCAATATGTTCACGTAGGGGCGAGTTTCCGATTTTACAGCCCTTATAAGTTCTTCCAGGTTGGCTCACAATTTAAATGCCGGGTTTATTTTCATGCACTATTTTTATTCATCTATCATCATCATTCACCTACGATCTTATTATAATTTTATTTTTATAAACTTTTGTACATATTTTGTATATTTTTATAACCATTGTATGCATACTTTATGTGGAATGTGTGGGACTGCAATAACCTCCCCACATACCGGAATAAACATTTATTTTATTATTATCGTTATTAATATTTAATTTATTCATTTTCATTATGCAGTCGTTTCAAACTAACGTACTTTTAACTCGCGATCTCGCTTCAATCACAAGCATTTAAAATGATCTGTGCTTACAACAAAATTTTATGTATCTCCCCGCGATTTTTTGTAATGATGGTTTTGATTCACCTAAAGCTGTTTTATTTATCGCAATGATTAAAACTAATTGATTTTTTTAAATGCATCTAATTGTTACATATTTGCTGTTATAACTTAAAAGAACTCTTTACATTCATATATTTGCCAAAGCATTGTATTTGTACATACACTTTTGTAGGTGGTGGCCCTTTTGGCGAGTAAGACACAAACACTTTTCTGATAACAGTAATAGTTATTACCTATTGGAAGACATAGTTAGTAATGCATCTGTATCGACTGTAAAGTTTTATAGTGCCCTAAAAATGTAAATAATCTATTAAATAATCCACGTTATGACAGAAGGTTTGGTGGGCCATCCATAAGCGATGTTAAATAATCTCCCCGATCAGAAATTGTACAGCAAACAGTCAATGTGGACGGTCTCGACTTGCACACATGTACTACTGGTACGAACAAGGGAATATGTGGTGATAATGGAACAAATTTGCCATCAATTTTTGTTGGAGACTTTGAATATAAGTTTGAAATTGGTCTACTATACTCGTACGTTGTCAAACGCTTTGCACGGTTCAGCAAAGGATGACTTAAGGGGTAAACGTGTTCCTGCCAATTAAACTAATAAAGACCTGTTGAATTCACTAAAGAAAATTGCCGACTATCCCTTCACACTACCTCAGAAATGATTGTACTCGATTATATTTACCACAATAATTTAAAAACTCTAATCACCTCTACAATTTGTACAAGAGTAATTTCACAGATACAGGAAAAGGTACCGTGGGAGAAAAAATATTTGAGAGAATATTTACATGTAGAACTCCATATCCCAAAGAAATATTCCATGTTCAAATTAACCTTTTATTAAAGTAATACTAGGGAAGGGTTTTGAAAATAAACCTTAATGTTATTCCACAAAAGTATCAAACTGAATATTTAAAATTTGGTAATCACAAGTAACGTCAGAGATGTTCTCCCCGATTCTAATGTCTAAAAAGATGCAAAGTTTGCTAATCTGAATAGTGTATCAAATACATACTTATAATTATTATTTTTATAAACAATAATTATTAATCTAAAACACTCATCCAAATTGAAAAAACCTTCCGAGCAAAGATAAATGTCGCCGGCAGGACTCGAACCCGCACCCTTCTAATGTCCGGTTAGATGCTCTACCGTTGAGCTACGTTGGCTTATCGCAAACCCGCCAAGTTAATCAATATATACTAGTGTTCCATTCAATAATTACTGTTTTTATTATATTTTTCACCTGTAAACAACCAACTTTAGGCGGGTTTGCGATAAGCCGACGTAGCTCAACGGTAGAGCATCTGACCGGACATTAGAAGGGTGCGGGTTCGAGTCCTGCCGGCGACATTTATCTTTGCTCGGAAGGTTTTTTCAATTTGGATGAGTGTTTTTAGATTAATAATTATTGTTTATAAAAATAATAATTGTTACCCTTTGCGCTATGCACAAAAATCTTGTCTTAAGTTTTAAAGAACTTTAGTTTATCAATTAATACATACTTATAACATTGGTTTATAACCGTGACACTCTAACAATGTATTTAAAATGTTCCTGATAATATTTTCACTGTAAATCTATGGATTACATACAGTTAGTTTTCTTTGTTTTAAAAATAACTGCAATAAAAAAAAATTCTCAATTTCGGTTTGTCCTGAAGTGGGAGTTTTAATGAATATCTTCATTAAATAAATTAAGTACCTAATAATTTTTATTACATTTGTGATTTGATGGTTCGATCAGGAAGCGCAGTTTTATGAAAATAATTTAAAAACATTTCTTTATTTCATAAAACTACCTATTTTGGATTTCGACACTTGAATGCTTGATGATTACCTGGAAGAGAAAATGTTAAAAATAAAGTCGTAACTTATGCAATTTTGCATTACTTAATTTATGAAAACTCATGGAGATCAACCCCTTTTGACTTTTAATTTTAGACTGGCGCTAAGGATTTTTTTGGTTAATTTTTATCATTCAAGAATGGTGATAATTCTGTTTGCCTCTCTTTTGTCATTTGTTATATTATGTTCAACACCTTCTACTTGAATAAATTATTCTAAGAATAATATTTCCCGTCTTTTTTTCTGAATGTTAAAGGTATGAAACCCGCACATAAGCCTTTTTGCCGGGATAAGATTGAAATCGCTCTTGACTGAAGCGCCATGTATCTCGAAAACCAAACAAGTAAAAACAATTGTGTCAACATTTTATATTGGGTATAAAACTAAGCTTTTCAGTAAACTTATTTTTTTCTGAATGTTAAAAGTATGAAACCCGCGCATAAGCCTTTTTGCCGGGATAAGATTGAAATCGCTCTTGACTGAAGCGCCATGTATCTCGAAAACCAAACAAGTAAAAACAATTGTGTCAACATTTTATATTGGGTATAAAACTAAGCTTTTCAGTAAACTTATTTTTTTCTGAATGTTAAAAGTATGAAACCCGCGCATAAGCCTTTTTGCCGGGATAAGATTGAAATCGCTCTTGACTGAAGCGCCATGTATCTCGAAAACCAAACAAGTAAAAACAATTGTGTCAACATTTTATATTGGGTATAAAACTAAGCTTTTCAGTAAACTTATTTTTTTCTGAATGTTAAAAGTATGAAACCCGCGCATAAGCCTTTTTGCCGGGATAAGATTGAAATCGCTCTTGACTGAAGCGCCATGTATCTCGAAAACCAAACAAGTAAAAACAATTGTGTCAACATTTTATATTGGGTATAAAACTAAGCTTTTCAGTAAACTTATTTTTTTCTGAATGTTAAAAGTATGAAACCCGCGCATAAGCCTTTTTGCCGGGATAAGATTGAAATCGCTCTTGACTGAAGCGCCATGTATCTCGAAAACCAAACAAGTAAAAACAATTCTGTCAACATTTTATATTGGGTATAAAACTAAACTTTTCAGTAAACTTATTTTTTTCAATAGGCACTTCACCAGGCAATCAAGAATTTTATTGTAAAAAAAATATTAATTTGCTCTAGTTTAAAGTTACAAAAATGGCCCTTTAGCCTTTCCAGCGACGATATATGTATATACTTCACTTACTACGAATAAAAGTTTTTTCGTATTTGCCAGCACCGCGCAGTGCAGAACAGTACAGTACAGACACGACAACACTAGTGGTCTACATTATCTATTATGAACAATTACAGCGTACGTAAGCGTAACGCATCCGCATATGCACGGGCCAGCGCCGGCCGAGATTGTCAGCTAGAATCTTTTGACGTGCTGGTGGCCGCTTGTGACGTCTGCGCCTGCGCAGTTATTATGTACACATATTGTTATCACCTATGTCGTCGTCATGAAGAAGTTTGAAAAAATGGTTCCAACAAAGTTTATATAAGTTTTACACCCCAAAAGGTGAGGTGAATGTAAATGAAATATAACATATTTAAAAAAATAATTAAATATTTAAAATATTTTTATTTGAAGATATTCATATTTTTATTATAATTTTTAAAAAACTTCGTTATTAGATTCGCGCCAGTTCTGCAACCATACCTACGCCGTGTTTAACTTTAGTGGTTAATGCATCCAAGAATAATCACTAAATATGTCAAGTTGTTTGTAGGTACAACTGTATATTTTCCTAAATATTTTTTTATATTTAATTTTTTTTTTATTTACTACTGAATATTTAATGCATGAAGCATTTTAAATTGTATCTTCAATACGTCGATACATCACTACATCAGAATATGTGCAGGATTCAATTAATAGGTAATAAGAATAAGGAACTCCAGTTCATTTATTTTTATTTTTTTTATCAATATTGACCTTCTAACTTAAATACTTACCAGTATTCTTTTTTTTTTTTTTAAGTTTTCATTTTTCTAAACGCTCCACGAGTCAGGGGTGACGTCATACGGAGTATATTATACACAGCACTAGATTTAGTATGATTTTTTTTTCATATGATTACTTCTAATTGAAAAAAACATTGAAAAATGACAGCATCTCATCACTATTCTTTTTGCAGTGTGCCAACAAAGTGTAAAAATACAACCATGCTCATCGACCATATAATATATCGATGAGCATACTCGATTCAAATTTCCGTGTTTCTAATATCCCGAACCTCGTTTTTTGAAGTTATGTTTCTAATGTCGAAACAAGGATTAACTTCATCGTAAAAATTATATACCTATTTAGCAGTGGCAACAACTCGACCAAGAGTGGACTGTAGCTTTGCAGGTTGCGCTATTAGGTGGGAAATACAATAAATAATAAAAATCATTTTTTTAAGATAATTTTTTATTAAGTAAATAAATTCAACCATTTATACATAACAATTAGTGGCATAGTACTTATAAGTAATAAAACTATTGAAGGTGAGAAAAGACAACGCAACATCGAACATTGTTTTAATGTGAACACATTTGTTAGGTACCTACGTGAATTTAATCAATGAAAAATATTAAATGTTTTGACAACTAACAAGAGTGTGTCCATCGATGAATGTATTAAATATCATCAGTAACATTATCGACCGTGTAAAGACGATCATTAAAAAATATGAAATGGTCTTGACTCTACTATGTATATAGAGGTGTTCCACCTACGAGTAAACAAAGTAGGTCGGTACTACATTTGTATGGTGTCATTTTAAGGATTCTTAAAAACTAACTTATTCTACAGAAAAATAGTTTTCATTAAGCATAAAACTTTAAATATTTAATCATTGTAGAAAATAATATTAACATAACCTAAATGAAACATGAAAACGGAAAAAAAACGACAGAAAATAAAAGATTTCAGTCGCATCTGGGACTCGAACCCAGGACCTCTGCCTATCCGGGGCAACCGCTGAACCAACGCAGCTAATGAGACCAGTTCAATTTATGTCATCTCCATCGATATCATATCTCAAATTCAAGATTTATAAATATTATTCTCAATCTTTAAATATTTATTTATCATATCTTTGTGTTTATTTATGGTGAGTTTTGAATTGCACACGCACGCATTTTATTGAAATACTTATAATATTATTATTATAATAAGAATGTAAGTAATTACATAGTTAAATATTGTTTTAATGAAATATTATATAAACATGAATGAATTCAAAGGGAATCCTACAGTTTCAAATAAAAGTATATTGTTGAACCCTTACATATTGTATTAATCCTTTGCATCTATATTAATACCATATAACCGTAGAATTCCTTGCATGGTTATAAATAAATAAAATATTAAGCAATTTAGAAATCAGGTATCTTCCTATTACTTGAGAGTTTTATGAAAATATATAGATATATCCTGCCCGCCAATGGAGTGAACCTCAATCAAATCAAGAAAAATTATAGTTTGTTAAGTACTAAAAAAATATTAATAAATTGTACAATTTTTTTTTTCGTTAGATGTTTGTCGTATATATATTTTTTATTACCTTTAAATTTATTTATATGGCTTGTTCTTTTTAGGGTGGACACAGCTTTTCAGCCTTTGTGGACTGCACACCCCTGATTGACACTCATAATAGTCTCTAGATAAGGTCAATAATATGTTCATAACAATTAAAAAGATTTTTTTTAATCAATAATCAAGATATAATAGAATGAAATCATTAATAAGAAGATTAGTACATATCAAAATTTAAGGATTTGTTAGAAATGTTATCTAACTCGTCAGACATATCAGATTCCTCGAGGTGAAGATTAGTGACTTCGGTTTCGGTTGAAGGGACCATCGCATCTGAACCAAACAAATTTTGAAATATGGATTCTTCAGTTTGGATCATTTCACTATCCTGTGTTTCTAAAGCGAAAATGAAAAACAATATTAATTTAAATTCATGTAACATTTATGTGCAATGAATATCGTCAAAACGTCTGTGAATTATATTCTAAATCAATTACAGAAATCGAAAAATCATAAAATAAATATTAGGTAGGTAATCTACACATTACTTTACTGCTTTTTTGTTCATACATTAAAAATAAAAAAGAGGCTATTGGGTTTGTAGTTTGTACTAACAGTTATAAGCCTCGCCGCTTACCGTTCGTGCTCGATCTGGTGGTTTAGAAAGGGAATAAAATTAATTGTGAAAAAAATGGTTTAATTTCTTATTTTTAGACTTTTTAGACAATTCTTATAATTTTTTTTTTTAACTTATATGTATATGTTAACCTTCATATACCACAACGGATTTCAATGAAGCGATGCAACTTTTGCCGCGACAAAAGTTGCTCGTGTGCGCCTGGCCTAATTGTTAAATAAATAACAACAAGCTTGAAAATTAAATTTCCTTAGAATATGAAGTATAATCATCGCCTTTCAGGAATTTCCAATCCTTGAAATAATTTCCTAAAATCTTGTAAATTGGACACCACTAAATTTATCCATGTAATGTTTGTTTCTAAAATAAAATAAATAAATTACCTCTAATTTTAACACTGTTTGAAATTATTGTGAAAAATATTCACTTGAATCGTAATACTTTTTAAAGTATCATAATTATTTCCTTTCAAATAGTTTCAACCATCTTGGTATTGTCATTTAAACAGTCGCAGCGCCTTCCTTTTTTGTCTACTTTATTTTGACAACCTGTATATTTGCCCATGCCTAGTTTCCAGAGCCGAGTAGCTGCCACGGAGGTGTTCAAATCAAAAGATGTGTGAAAAGCCTACCCTGTTTACCTGTAATGTTTCCGGTTGCCAGATCTGCCACGTCCATACAAGATTGAGAATGGGTCAGAATAACTTCACTACTCAAGGACTTGTTATTTTCCTCATCCCGTGGAAGCAACTTTTTCAGAGATTTCTTATACACAATTTGTGATTGAATGGGTATTTCTTCAGACTCGTTCAGCATCCCACTAAGGCTTTTCTCCCGGAAAATTGAAACTGCTTTGTCCTTCCAAGCGACAGCCTCAGACTCTTGTATAATGGTAATTTCACTGTCAATGGAGTTTCTTGGAGTTATAGTAACGTTTTCCTTCATTACCTTGTCAACAGTTAGCTTATTTCCTTTCCCAACAACAGTGGGCTTGCTTCCTTTATTAGAAAATGGCTTATTTCTTTTCTCGTCTACAGTTTGTGTATTGATATCAGCAATTGGTTTACGCTTAATGACTGTTTCAACTCTTTCCGCAGACTGCGAACTGTCTTCGCTATCTGAGCTACTGGAATCAGAGGAGCGGCTGCTCAGATCGTGATACTTGGATGAATATCTCTTCAATCCGTGAATTTTTTTCGGAGAGTTGATTGGCCCCTTGTACCTCGCAATAAAGCTGTATTTCTGAAGCCTCTCCAGGACTGGCAGTTTGGAAGCGTCGTTTGCTTGCTTTATGGCCGTATTAATGCGACTCTGGAAATTTACCGGTACCTTCTGTTGTTGGTACTGAACTACCTTACCACATGCAAAGTATGGCCTCAACTTGTCGGGTGCAACCCAAGCTCTTGTCACCTTTGCGGCATCCAAAAAGGTTACATTGTAATAGTTCTGAAAGAGAAGCAAAATATTCAAAAAAAATGTATTCTGGATAAGGAAAGACATCGGATGGAGTTACGGGAGGAAGTTAAGAAGACACCAAAAAGAGAAACGGTAACAGTATTTAATCTCATGACCATGTCAGAGGAGAATAAACGTAAATATTAATATTAATTCTCGGATCGTAATAAGCCAAAAAATCTCATAACAATAAAAATTAATCGGTACGTTCAAGACACCATCTATGGATGCAATCATGTTCGGGAAACGATACAAATATGGCCGCCAATATAATATGGGAAATATTGGAAAATTAGAAAATGATTCTAAAGGGAATTTAAAAAGATCTCGGTAGTCGTGAAGACGGCCTCCATAGTCGAGGGGTAAGGCTCTCAACTACGAATCCGAAGGTCGCGGGTTCAAATGCCGGCGTGCGCAAGTAATTTTTATTTAATTAATTTGTGTTGTTTCACAATTAATTCATTTAAAAATAATATATAGTATATTTGCGCACGTTCCAGAGTGGAAGATACTCTCAGTATCGCCCTGGTGAAAGACCACCATTCAGAATTGAAACGTTGCTTGAAATGGCTTTTAGCCGTGTTTGGTGACCAGATCTGAATAGCCAGGTATTTACCCTTTTCTCCACCTTCCTCTCCCCCTTCTCCTTCCCCTCCCCAATACCTTCAGCCTCACAACATTCCCCAATTGGGAATGCCATAGTCTCACTGGCTCCAGACGGTTGGGAGCAGTTTGGGACTCTTGTGCGGTATTCATATAAAAAAAGCTTAATTGGTAGAGATCTCAGTCATGGACAGACTAGAAGCTCTGAGTTCAAGTCTCAGTCAGGGCCGTATCTTTTTTTTCTGTATCTTCTTCTGTTTCATATTTTCACTGAGATATATGTAATATGTAATTATCAAAAATTACCATTACAATTTATTTATTAACGCCCTAGTGGGCTTTTGCATGATACAATGCAGTTGTGTTAACTATTTGTTATACAAAAATGGTAGAGCAAGTACATGGTATTGATTTAAAAAGCATTATGCATGAGTCAAACACAAATGAAATTCCAAACAAACAAAAAACAGTTCTTAAAAAAATTACATTAGTAAATTTGGCATGTAATAAAAATTTTAAAAAATAAAATAAAAATTTCATAAATATTAACTATGGAGTGGTAAACTAAAGTATTTATGTAGCGTTCGTTTTAGCACTAATGCGGAATCTCCAAATATGTCGACAACATTCCTAAATCAATTACCAAAATTATGCAATCTATAGTGAGCCTGATAGTTAATATAAAAAAATGGTCGCAGAAAAGGATAGCAATTTATCTCGTATTTCTGGTTGGTCGAATAATTTTTATTTTGGCGAGAATTTCAGGGCTCTCAATAACATGAATATAATGATTTTGTTTAATAGAACAGGGTCTGAGACAATACGCCTTTCAGACAGCGTAATCAAATTTAGCAGTTTCATCAGATTGATATAGTTATTGTGAATTGGAGTATTCAGCTTAAAATTAATACATTTAAGGAATTTGAGCTCTACCCTTTTTTCTATATTTTTGGAATGTAGTTTGTAAAATGGAGACCAAATATGCGAATTATGCTTTGCCTGACCTCTTACATAGTGTTTTCAAACATTCTACCAACTTCGAGTAACTTGTGATCGATTTTTCAGCTGACACTATGAAATTCTGTATTATTATTTAATTTTCAGGTGAAAACTCAACACATCTATTTTAATAGTAATAAAGTTTACATAGAGTCAGCAAGTAAATAAATCTTAGACGTATAATTAATTACGTTTATAATAAAAAATATGGTTATACAATAAAACAATAAATAACAAAATAAAAAAGCGAAAATGTTATTTTCTCGTCAAATATAACACCCTAGTCCCTGATTTGAGTGACTGGTGTCAATTTAAAATTATTTATAGAGTATTTATAAATTATATGATTTTATAAAACGATTGACTTGACACTTTTGGATATTAAGAAATAAAGAATTGGTCATGCACCAACGATATAATTTATCCAAATTACATTGTTAGATATAATAGTCCACTATACTACGTATCATTTTTAATATTTTCAAATCATCAACGAATAGTAGAACTTGTGGGTACATCTTTAAATATGGTGACGATATCACTTATAAATAATAAAAACAAAATTGGCCCGAGATGAGATCCTTGGGGAACCCCACTTGAATGTATTTTAACACAAAGCTCTCTCTTACTAAGATAACTGTCAATCCAACTCAAAAGAGTACACTTAATGCCCAGCAGACTTAGTTTGCATACAAGCATATGTCGTCCAACTTTGTCAAAAGCTTTGGAAAAATCGGTGTATTTCATGTCAACCTGATGCTTAAGGGCAAGGGAATCAGTTACATAATTTTCGTAAATTATTAAGTTACTAAGTATCTGTGATAAAGCCAAGTTTATTTTATTTATTTATTTAGACATGCACAGTTTATTTTATTACAAATGAAAAGGTTGGTATATGAAAATGTATAGTACCTATTACGTATGTCCATACAATATATTATTCATTTCTGCCTGAGGTGAGAATGCTTATTAACTAATGAATGCATGTATGACTAATATTAATGAAAAGAAAGAAAGTGTTTGGAGAGATGATGTGGAGAAGTATAGAAAAGTTATGAAATCAAGAAACGTAATTGACTATGAATGGAAGTTTAAAGAAAAATTCAGTGTAATTAAGTCATTTATATCACGCTAAGAAAATTTCATAAATTTGTTATGTATGTTAGTAAATAATTATCAAAAATGTCTAAGTGTATTAATTTTTCGTAATGGGTACATGTTGTGAACGTGCGAGGAATTGGTGAGTTCTTTGCTGCATTAGTGTTGGTCGCTTCTACATGAAGAAACGTAGTGTGCCTGGTACGCCTCGTTTGAACATTTAAACCAACGAGGAATAGTACGCCTTTTTTGTAAAGTTAACATATTATTTGTAGTTTTGTTGTATTGGTGGCGTAAATGTTTAAAAAATGCATCCTGTATACTTTCTACTAAATCTATGTATACCTTATATTGAGGGTTCCATATAGTGGAAGCACACTCCAGTGGACTTCTGACTAATGAACAAAACAACATTTCGAACCCTTGGAAAAACAAGATTCCATCTGAAACAGCAATGTCATGCGATAATGTGCTCTATAGAAGGTAACTTTAAGACCCATTATCGCATAACATTGCCGTGTCAGATAGAACCTTGTTATTCCAAGGTGTCGATTTGTAGAGTCTTAACCCCTTTGAAGTCTGAGGAAGCCTAGCATCTTGTTGGATTTTTAAATAATTTGTTCGATGTGCTTATCAAATATTAATTTGCTGTATAATTAAACACCTAATTATTTACACGTATGCGTAGATTGTAAGGGTTTGTTATTCAAGTTGCAAGAATACATACATTTATTTTTATTTCTAGTGAAGGTAATCGAGTGACACTTCGATATTTGAAGGACATACTTTGTAATTCCGTACAAACAGATAAGGATTGAATGGGTTTAAAAAATGTCATGTCATCTGCGTACAACACGAAGTAACTATGTTGGTTGGGTACAATAATATTATTGATTTGTTTAATAACGACATTTAAACTAACGATTCAAAGAGTTTGGGAATGGCGGACAATATGCTTATTGGTCTATAGTTTGACATATCATTATTGTCTCCCTTTTTGATGTGAAGTCTTACAATGAAGTTTAAAGCATCAATAAGTTGATATGAATTTTAATTAAATGGGTAGGTACTTAAAATAGAAAGACCAACGAAACATGTTAAATAAGAATTAGAAAATTTTATGGAGACTTTAACCTCCAGAGAATAAAATAAATTTCATGATCTTTCAACTAAATTTCATGATTTCATGTACTTACGGCTAGTAAAATAACATTTTTTTTTCGTGAAACTGTACTTACGGGAATATCGGAAAATCCGTCCAACCAATAGTACTGCTCAGTGTCCGCACAATCATCCACTATGGCGGGCCACCACGGGAAACCCTCTACCTGCGCCCACACCAGCGAGCCAGCGGAGTACAGCGCATGGATCAGGTCCTCCTCCTCGGCCACATTGAGCTTGCGTTCTGCCTTGCTGCAGCTATTCGCCTTGACGTCTGGGAAGTGATTGATTTCATTAACATTATTCATTCTCTCTGGAAACTTGAAACATGCCGTAGGAGAAATAATGATGAATTAATAAAAGGAACAAGTTGTGAGGGTGGAAGATATTAGTCATTTAATTGGATTAATTTAAGTTTTTGGGTTCATGTAATAAAGAGTAAACTAGATTCAGAACTAGAACATTCATATGGTAACTTTCCACAGATGAGAAAGGGTAAGAACAGATTGACTTCAACTCGAAGACAACCTATAATGATAATTAAGGGATTTGATTGAGGGGAACGGCTGCGCGGCCTGTTTCATCCAAAACTTAATTTTGGATTTGAGGTCAAAATACTCAGCTAAACCTAATGATCTTTTTTTTCATCAAAAAGTATAATGAATATTTAGTACGGATTAGAAGTAATTTATTTATGTTAGTTTTACCTTATGAAATATATGCCATTATAGAAATTGATTTTTCACAATTTTAGAGGCACCTTTAACAATTATTTGGGGGCTAACGGTGATTTAAAAAAAAGTTCTATCCCATCTGCTTTACAAATATAATGAAATATAAAATAATAAAAAAGTAATTAAAATTATGGAAATAAGCATTACGGTAGACTTTAAATTAAATTAAAAACGACCAATTTACGTTGGAACATAAATTTTGCCGTACGTAATTTAAATTGTCGACCCGAAAAACTTTTTTTTTTAGATCTTTTGTTTCTATATTTTTATTTACGTAATCATATTTACATAACAAATATTACTATTTAAAAAAAAACTATAAACCCGCAAATAATTTTCTAATTTGCCTGTAAAATTATGAAAATTTTTTTTTTTTCATGGCATATGCTTCATAATCTAAAACAAAAATAAATAAAATACTTTACTTATTACATTTTATTATCATTCCCAAATGCTTCCAAACTGATGTTGGAATGTATTTTTCTTAATTATTCCTTAAATTTAAATCATAATTTGATACCAGTGATTTCATATTTTTAATTAAATTGTTTTTGTTATTCCCAATTTTTTATATATCCATATTCCATATCGAGGAAAAAAATAATAAAAATATTCAAAGGATTAATTCGATAATCCGCGTTCTTTCTAACATGCAACCCTGCTGCTGCCACCAGCCCACATCGTGCTTTTATTGTTTTAAAATTAGATTACTCCAATTATTATTATTGAATGAGGTTACCCCACAATTCAGTTAACCTAACCTAACCGTACCTAACTTAACCTAACCTAACATTTCCTAAACTATCCTTACCTAACCTAGCTAAACTTAACAGAACCAAACCAAAACGAACCTAGCCCAACCCATCCTAAATCATCCCCATCTAACCTAGCCTAACCTAAATACCATTGAGGTCACTATAAAATAAAACTGGAATGTGAATACTCATAATCGCTTGAAGTTACCCACGCGCTTACATGAACCTAACATAGCCCAACCAAGCACCCCTCGGGTTTTATTTTCACGAAAACGGAGCTATAAAAATAATTTTATGAAACAGATATATGTAATATATTTATTATTATAAAACACATTCCGCAAAATGGATTCAGAAATCAAATAAATAAAACTGTAATATTACAACAAAATATATCAGCTGCATTTTCTTTTAAAATTTTACTCGGTTCATCAGTTACGCTTTTAAAAATGGCCTCACATCTAATATAGAATTTTAATAATATATCTGTTTTAGGAATCTACCTACTTTTATATAATAAACATAAACCTACTTGATTGTGTTCTAATAACTCATAATGTACATGCTTGGTAAAATACTCTAGACATGTAATCCATTGGAACTAAAAATCTTAATTTTTATGGCAACACCAAGATCTTTAACGTTTGTTGTTTTTTTTTCAGAAATCGGTCTGAAAGTGTTTTTCCGATCACTAATTTTGAATTGATTTATTGTATATGAATAAACCGATATATAGTAGAACGCGGGAAGCGATTAACTACGTATTTCAGCGCTGTTTAGGAGCGAGCGAGGAATCTCGAGCGAGGAAGCTCGTGTCCAACTTATAATTGTTTGCAAGCGAACTGTTGAAATGACTGGAATAACTGGTCGTGTCTGTTAAGTGTTAACAAATATTATTAATTTCGTACCTACTTAAACAATATTTTTGTAGATTTATAACAATATTGAAACAATTATAATCATGCACATTCAGATTAGAGGTTATCCTTCACATTCGAGTTTGACTGTTTATTTGTAAACCATATCCGAAGGAAAAACATTAAAAAAAAATTGTTTTTTTTTATAATTCTGGTCTGTGAATTTGATTTATTTTTTTTTATTTATCTGCCATCTAATATATAGCTATTTCGATAAGTACATAAATTACAGACACCCAAAAAAAATCGCCTTTCCATCCAAAGCGTTAAATAATAAATCAAATTTTGAACTTAAAATGTGATGTAGAATCATCTTCTTTCGGAAAGTAACACTAATTTCTGAGCAGCTTGTTTAAGTAAAAAATGCAATTAAGTATGTACTTGGACCGATTCACATTTCGGGAGGGGGGTTTGGGTACCCCCGCCCCGGGAACAATTCATTGGATAACCAACACCTCTGCCATAGGTCACTCCGAGTGGTTTGAAACGTTTGGTGACTTAGGAGGGATGCCCGGGTTCACGGATGAAGTCTTGACGGCGGATGAGTCTACCGACCAACTGCGTGGTGGGTCAGATCGGGAAAGGACGGTTGAGGTAGACCCTTTGATCTCTCCAGCCGGACTCTCTAGACCCAGCGTCTTGCACTGTAGTGGGAGGGATGGATTCATACATCCATCACTCCTGGACACACAGACCCCCAGATTCCTACCAACCCCTCATAGCTTTTTCCTTCCCAAAACTGCCTCTCTTTCCTTTCTTTAAAACAAACTCTCCACACAGCATTTTCAAAGATAACATAGGCCCTTAGGAAAATTATATTCCTCAGGGCCTCATATGTGGAGTTTACTTTAAAAAATGTGTTTTTTTAACGTACATTCATCTTCTCACAAGCCATCTCGATGTTGCCATTTAAAACCCTAAAAACACAATCGCAGCACCCTCATTTTTTGTGTACTATAAAAAGGCAAACCGTGTTTACCTGCATTCATATTGCAATACCATATGGCAGGCAGTTGCAGAGGGTCATGCACATCGGGTATGTACCTAAACTTCTTGCAGTGGCTATGGCAGCATTCAATCCAGATTCCAACCTGCCTTCTCTCCTGAAGCCATCGTAGCTTATCTTTGAATGACATGAATTTTGGCGGCTGGCTTAGTGTTATTTTCCTGGAATATAGAAATACATAAAACCCTATTAGTAAATCCCATCATATGCATAACATACCCACCTGACTAAAAAATCTTCATACAAAAAAACGGTTTTTCCAAAAAAAAAAATCATTTTCAGCTTCAACAACATCAATAACCTCATATTTTTCAATGTTAGCACTCTAGCTCGATCAAAGGTCACGATACATGCATACGTATAATATTTGCCAGCATTCGGTTTTCCTTCTTCAATAAACAACACAACTTTAACTGATATAATCCCAATGACACAACAATCACTTTATAGCCAGAAGACCTCTTGTGAAGTGTTGCAAAAAAAAAAGATATTTTTCCTTCAAATTTTAAGAATCAGTCCTAATCTATATGTAAAAAATCAATGTAAGTTTGTTTGTTTGTCCACGATGTTCTAAAAATTACTCCACCGGTTTCTTTGAAAATAGCACAGTTTGTTTTTATTAGTGCAGTGAAGGTTAGAAAGTAGTTTGAAGGAAATCCAATATGTAAAACTGTTGCTATAACGTTTTAAAATTAGTGTGAAAAACATTAAACCCGCCATGTTTTATTTAGGGTTAGCCCATAGATATAACACTCTGGTTAGCTACAGATTGCATATTCAAAAGAAGAAGGTTTTTTTAGTAGAATATTTTAAAAATGGAAAACACGAGTAGGTATGATTTAGATATATTTTGAAAAAATAAACGTGTGTAATGAAATAAAATATTCAAATGAATGTTTCTTTATTTGAGGATTGTTACTTTCGCTGTCAAATCAATTATGGCACCCTAATGACGAGCACGAATTCACAACTTCATAACTTTATTCCAAAAAAAGAATCCCGAGCAAGCCCGGGTACACACCAGCTATATAATAAAACATGTTATTCTGAATAAAATTCGAAATGCATGCACCTACTTAGTTAGTTGCTTTAGTGGGTTATTATATCGTAAAACAGTAAATGGGTACCGCTTAATAAGTACAATGTATAAATAATAATAATTCTAACCGAATATCCTGATTCTGCACACTATGATAGTTAAAATAGCTTACATTAAGGAAGAATTTGAAGTTTGACTCATTTGCTGGCTGGTTGTTTCCAGAGATGATAATGTTTTCTGTTTGGGTTTATTCTCCTCTCTTATATCTGAATTCAAAACATTTTTTGCATTTGGTTTGTCAATCAACTTCTTATCAGAATTTGTTCCAGCTTTTACTTTTTCAGATTCTGACTTCGTCTTTCTTCCTTTATTTAAAACTTTTTTCTTCTTCATTTTTATTTCTTTCGGTTTCCTTTCCAATTTAATCTTATTACTCTCAGCAACTTTCTTGTCCTTTTTCATTTTCTTGTGTGAAATATCTTTGGATTTGGCTTGTCGCTTGTTTTGTTTTCCGTTAATATTTTCCTAAAATAAACCATGTAAGATTTTTAGTTGCTTAAAGTAAAATCATTAAGATATTTTGCTTGTCTAGTGGTGTACTGTATCGTGGGACTACTGCCGGGTAAGGGGGAACTTGTACATAATTAGCTAAGAAATATTGGTACAGCGCCCTTGAGGTGATTTTTCACAAAAACGGCGCTATACAAATCATCCAACTATTATTATTATTATTAACTGCGGGCGGGTGTTCCAAACTATTTTGAAAAATTTTTAACCACTATCGTTGTGTACAGATACATTCAAGCGTGCGCTCTTTAAAATGATTTTCCGGTACTTATTTTTCACAAAATTTATTTTGAGAAAAGAAAATTATCAAATAAATAACATCGGCGACAAACAAAACCAGCTATCCTGATTGTGAAACAGTTAAGTTGTTCAATAATGTTACAAGTAAACAAAGGATTTCAAATAGGTAATCAAAATCTAATCAAATGGATAGGCTAAGCTAGAAGACAATATCACGATGCATTAGATGGAAATTTTGTTTTACATATTTATAATAGATGTTATTAATTATATAAATTTTGGAAGTTATTAATTATTATATAATTGTTTTACCAATTTCTTCTTCAGCGGAGAAATGCTTTCGATATTCTTACAAATAGAAGAGTTCTGTTCCGTTTCGGCAGAAAAATTTACCGATGGCTGCATGTTCTTTATATTAAATAAAGTTTTCTTATCGCTTTCATTATTTTCTTGTGAAGATATCGGTGCAGCTGATGAACACTGTGAATTAACTGGATTCAAGCTGTTCTTTACGGGAGCTACGAAACTCGGCAATTTACTCATTGTGAAATGTGACTTATTTTGCACGTCGACGAACTGGCAAAACCAAATAATGAAAACACAAACAGGAAAATTTTCTTCCCGCTCAATTTTTGTTAAAAGGTATGTTTGCATAATAACAAAGACTTCACGATTCCGATGGCTTAAATTGCTGAGCTGTAATTCGTCCAAATATGAATGTCTATTCTATGATTGGTTCTATAAACAAGATGGCAACAAAATGGCAAGGAATAAAACTATTAACATGATTCAGCGACCTTAGTATAAATAATTTCAGAGTTGCGATTTTCTTTCGGGGTTTGGTGGAATATAGTGGTCTTGTTTTGCCTAGTAATATTGGATATCTATTATTTCAAAGATGAGATTATTTTTTTAGGCTGACAACACAGAACTTATTGTCTGTGGAATCAAATACTCTCCAGCCCTTGACATTTGATAGCAACATGCTAACTAGCGCCCTCTAGCGGCCCAAGATGTACGAAATGTTATTTTTCGTACATTTTAATAGATTTTCTGTGAAATATTAAGTATTTTGACGTCTACAATGTTCGAGGAATATTTTTAAGATTGAAGCTCGAACTAAACCAAATCAAGAGTTCAAGTAAATGTCTACCTTACCGAAGTGCAAAATATATCAAAAAGTTAATCAAATTTCATTGCGTTGAAAAACAAATGAACTTCGGACTATGCAAATGCGGTTCACGCATAAATCAGCCCCACTGCAGAGCCGGATGTGGGAGACGCGAGTCAAAATCGATTGAAAAATAACTCCGCTGTTGAAATTAGAGTTACAATATATTATCGTAGTGTTCGCATTGACAATTTTTGGATTGTTCTCGATTTTCCCATGAATATATCTCATTTTTGTATTCATTACTAATAGTTTTTTTTTATATTAATCAACAATTATTGATTGTAAAGTCGCCCAAATTAAGTTAAGACTATGCCAAAACTAAAAAGGTTCAATTCCCATATAATGCATGTAAAAATAAATCATCTTTTTTTATTTTTTTATCGACATTGACGTTCAAACTTAAATACCAGTATATTTCGTTTTTTTCTAAAGTTAGTTTTCATAGTCAAAATAATTTTCAATTTTTCGAAGCCTGCCAAAACGCACTAAATCTATGACCGGTCGGTTGATCAGTTTTGCGGTCAGAATGTAAAATTTCAAAACAAGGATGAGCTTTACCGTATATACTTTTATATTCTATTCATAGTTAACCATAACTAAACATGAGTCATAAAATTATGTACCCTTTTAGAAACTTTAACTCAAAAAATAATAATAGTATTGAGCATTAACATTATCATGTTATCCGTATTGATAATTGGTTTGCTCATGAACACTCTAATTTCTTCCATTTTTTTAATATATTGAACAACATTTATGGAACTTAAAGTCACCCAAATTAAGTTTAAGTTTAAAAATTACATATTTAAAATACGAAACATAATGAAAAAATGTCCATACTAATCCAAAAACGAAACGCGCACGTTACGTCAGATGTTCCAAATGCAGGGGTACCAACATAACAAGATGTTTTGATGAGATAATTTGTTATTCACTTTTAAATAACGATTTATAAAAATCTACGCATAATTATATATAATAAAAGTTATGTATTCAGAATCGGCGTTTGCTGATCTATATGAATATATAATTTTAAAGCCATTATATTTTTCACTGGAGATCTTTATCGTGATCGTTATGTTTGGAGATGCATACCATCATACTGATTACTGAAAAAAAAATATGTGCACTTGGTCTATTGTGTTTTATCAAACTTACATTCATCTTCCTATGAGCTGTCTTGGTGTTGTCATTTAAAATAAGGCGCCCTTATTTTTTGTCTGCTCTAAAATGTCAGGCTCTACAATTTTGTAGCAATCGAAGATCTACGTTATTGTTCGAAAATTATAATGATATAAATATTTTTTTCAAAGTATAAAAAAATAATTTCGTTGATTTTATATTGGTTTTTATTCCTCACTATTCTTTTACTTGATATTATTTTTTGTCAACTTTTATCATACGGATATGAGGTTTTCGTAGTAACACATTACACATATTTAAAAAAATGTTGAAAGATATCATTCATATCTCAATTTGTGAAAAAAAAACGATTTAAGTGTTTTACTAATAAGGGTAACGACATTAAAAAAAAAAAAAATTAAAAAAACTAAAATATATTTCCGGTACCGGGAATCGAACCCGAGCCTCCTGGGTGAGAGCCAGGTATCCTAGCCACTAGACCATACCGGATGTAGTTGATCGTGGCAATCATGTTATATTTAAATTGTACGCGTACTACCTACAGACATCTTTTATTTATTATGATTTTATTATTTGCCCACAATGCTGCAACGGCATGAATAATTTTTTATATCTCAATACGATAATCCGTAAGCTCCGTTCACTTATTTGCCATTCATTAATGCACAGCACATTTATCGATACTTGGAACAGTAGATTAAGAGTAATAAAAAAAAGAAAAAATATATATAGGCTGACCAACTATCTGTTTTTGATTGGGAATTATTTCTCCATGCTCCGGTTTTCATCATAACATCAATATTATTAATGTCAAACTTGCGTTCGGAAGATGGGATTGATTTCTCTCCCGGGCGGGCCTTCAGCATTATTTATATCAATAAATTTGACTTTTGAGATGTTAAACTCATTCGGAACATGGGATTGGTTTTTTTCCAGAGTGCCCAAGAATTGAATTTTTTACGTCAGAAAATGGGAATGGTTTCATTCCGAAGCTGGGTCTGGACGAACCGCGATCTGGTCACCCTATCTATGATTTATAGCTGATAATATCAGTAAAATAAATTAATGTACTTAGATAAAAAATAAAAAACAAAGTGAAAGTTTATTATAAGGTACTTATTTATTTACCATATGTGTAACATTCGAAGAAGACAATAAAACATAATTTGATGTTACGTAAGTAAGGCACCCTCTACACTCTTGGTTTTGACTCACTAAAATGTAGTAGTTACCAATAATTTATTGTTATGATAAAAATTATTAGGTAAGTAAGTATATACAGATGAAAAATCTTATTTTGCAGACTGCAGTGTCTAAACACCCATACATACCTACCGTAAAATTTACTTTCTTGGCGTTTTCAGATTGAACTTTTTTATTTGCCGTTTTCCAGACGCTTTCTTTCATTAATATCTTTTCGTGGAAAAATTTTATTAGGAATATCATCAGCTTTCTTTTTCTTTGCTGAACAACCATTATTATTTTCACACATGTGCAAATCTACAGACAAAAAAATATATATTTTAAAAATATGAGTGCCTAACTAACCATCACGCTCTTTCCCCACGGGGGTAGGCAGAGAGGACGGACCGCCAAACAACTCCATCTTGGCATACACTTCTTGCTTCATTCACATTCATACAACACCTCATACATTCTCTTCTGTTATTCCGACTTCTGACATGGCCGGACTCGAGTATTTGATTCACTTGATCGTGCCATGTTTTCCTCGAGCGTCCCCGGCTTCTTCTTCCATTCACATTTGCGTCATATATTCTCCTTACACCCCTCTCTTCGCTCATTCGCTCTACATGCCCAAACCATCTAAGCGGCCCTTTCTTAATATTATTCACGACGCTTACATCAGCCTTGCATTCTTTACGAATCTCAACATTTTTCACACAATCATACATGGTTTTACCACACATTCGTCTCAGAGATCTCATTTCTAGAGCATTCAGTCTACTTTCATCCTTCCTCTGCTAGTTCCATGCCTCACTGCCATACATCAGGGTTGGTATCAGCACTCCATTGTGGACTGCTAGCTTCGCTTCCTTGGACAAATTTTTGTTTGCGCCAACCGCGTTCAGTCCTCCGTTAATGCAGTTTCCTGCATTCACCCTTCTTTCAATATCCCCATCATCTACCATAAAATCATTTTTGAGCCAATGTAAAATACTTACCCAGTTTAAATTGTTTATTGTTTTTCAGTGGTGTCAATATTTCCACAATTCCATAAGAAAGACTATTTGGTGTTGCCATATTATTATAATGTGTTTCCTCTGAACATATTAAATTCAATTTATTTTCAGAATATTCAGAGCCATGCAAGCTGATATTATTGAAATCCTGACATTCGGAAGCTTTGATAAAATCCGTTATCATTCCCTGTTTAGTCACAATTTGATTCTAAAAACATATATTTTTTTTAATAATAATGTTAAATATTTTTTTAATAAATGAATTAAAAATTACTTTGTAATCACCACTTTACCAATAAATACATATTAACATGTTTCGAAACCGAAGCTTTCCTCATCAGGACATACTGAATATTTTTTAAGCTATCGATTTATAACATAACAAAATAAATTCAAACCTTCGCTTTAGGAATAGCATCCAAAGTATTGTTATCCATTTCGCAGCTAATTAACTGCATTTCAGCGCAATATTTGGACACCTCAGTGCGAGAAGATTTCAACTCATTCCTCAAACTGTCATAAAAAATATGTTAAATTGAAAAAAAGAGCATTAATGATATAAGAAGTGCCATAGCAGTGAATTGAGCCCGGATCAACTGCCCGGAAAGCAACTACGCTGACCATTACATCACCATCGCGGGCGATGCAGTCGAAAAAATTACCGTTCATATTCCACTCCATTTTCGTATTCTTTCTGGAGAGATCCATTCAAAGCTTGAACATTGAAAAGCTTGGTTTGCAGATCTTGTATCAACGTTTTATTTTTGGAAATCACTGACTGCAATTCCTGAAATTCGACTTCTCTTTTCAACGTCTTCTTGTTGTCTCGGCCTATAAAAAAAATTTATAATGTTGGAGAATACTACTTACAACTTAAAACAATGGATAAACTTACTGCATACCTATATTTTTCACTCTTATTTGTATGTGCCTATATTCAAGTGCCTATATTAGGTAGATACTTTATGAAATGTGTGGGATTGCACTAACCTCCCCACAATTCAGAATAAAGAAAAAAATAATTATGTATTATATCTATTTCACGGCAAATTGAATGTTAAATAGCTCATTCGTAAATCTATAGATAAAGAAATATTACAAATATTTTCAGCATCCGTGCCGCTCAAAGCTGCTGCCATCTGTCCCCGAATAAGTTCGGTAAAGTTTCGCTTCATCGTCGCCCTTGTTCCATGGCTGTCTATAAATTCTCCAACTGAATCGCAAAACCTTATTTGATTGTTCCACTTTTTTTGTTGAAGCTCATCCTTGGACAATTTTAAATAGAGTAATTTAAAAATAGTTATAGTCATATTCTAAGAGATGATGCAAGAACGAAAATGTTATATACATACCTCACCACTACCTACTGAAAACATAATTTTCTCAGGCAAAATAAATAATATAAACCTTATCAACACGCCATTTCCTAGCAGGAGTAAACAGAGAGGATGTAATGTAATACAACTGTCCTGGCATGCACTCACATAATATTATATGTAGATATATGTATATAGTATGGTCAACTTTAAGTAGTGCCGTTTTATGATCAAATCAGTTTAAGGGAAGTATAATAATTACACTCCCCGGTTATTTCGACTTTTGACTTCACCCTACTCTAGTATTATTTGATTCATTGAGCAAATTTTTCTTCTTCCCACGTGGGTGTCATATATGAGACGTGAAGTTGCAAAACAGCTCTGGAAATATGGAGATAGTTACAAAAAACTGTTTGGAACCCTTTCAACATAAAAATAATTAACATTTTCTGCTAAATATTAAATAATAATACATTTTTCTTTTGATATTTAGCGGAAAATATTAATTTTATATTTACTTTCCACGTATTTCTTTTTGGGAAAGTATCAGATGTAGCAAAAATTCCAGAGCAGGTTTTGCAACTCCACAACTCATATATTCCTAACAATCCTTTTTCCAGGCATCTGCTCCGCATGCCCAAAACATCTAAGTATTCCTTTCTTTATTTTATATATCTGCATTTGTCTCGCATCCTTTCTGGGTTTAGTAACAAAAACTAGAGCATATGTATTATGGGAACAAAATATAGATGATGGAAGTAAAGTGATAATACACTCCAAAATGTGTGTCTTGTATAATAGAGAAATAAATAAGTAAATATAGTCATGTCACTGAGAGATTACCAACATTAAAATCAGGAACTACAGTTTATTTGGTACTCAAATACACACATTGAAAATTAAGTTCTCTTGCACGTATTTCCTGATTCACCCTGGGGAAATATCTGGATGTTGACAATATAAGCCGCCCCAAATGCACAGAGAATCTCTCCTCAAAACAAAAAACATTACCATTTGTTTGAGAATGCCTTTATTAACATCTTGAGCATCCTTTAAAGGCTTTTCCCAGGACTCTAGTTCTATTTTGAGCAATTCCAAATCACAATGTCGTTTGTCATTTTCCTTTTCAAGAGATTCAAATTCTGCCTTTATCTCAAAAAATGTTTTTTCTTTTTCAGATTTAGTTTTATTCATACAATCAAGTTTATAAAATACTGTAATCAAAAAATAATAAATAATTTAACTATCTTCAGTTAAAGTTTTGTTATTGTAATATTACATATATGAAGAAGACATAAACTTACACCCTCTTGTGAAATTCAGCTCTTCTTCATCTTGCTGTTCTTTTCTCAAAATTTGTTCGATATATCGAGTTATTTTATTAGGATCAGTCATGATCTCGTCGCCAGTTGATGTCCTCCAAATATAATGAGTGCAGGGATCAAAGAAAATATTATAAAGTTATCAAATTTATATGACACTACCAAATACCGTAGAAATATAATAATACCCCCAGCTCCTGACATTTACCATACATTGGGATGGCAACATGCTAAATTCAAAAAATAAATATTAGGTAACCTATGTATGATTTTACTCCTTTTTTGCTCATGTATATTTTTTAAAGAAGAATCTATCAGGATTGTATTAACATTTAAAGCCTTGCTTCTCACGCACTGTCAAAATTATTTACAAAGAAAATAAAATATCTATTACAATAGCAATACAGCCTGGAAGTGCTATAGCTCAGACCACGAAAGGCAGTAGTGTAGCATGTCGCCAGTATTCTGACCAGTATATCTTGCCAGTATTTTGACAAAGCTAAGCGTGTAATCAAATATCATAGACGTCAAAAGAATGAGCAGCGCGAAGCTTTAAATGTTAATACAATCCTAGTAGCCTCTTTTAAAAAAATATGCATATATATACATGAACAAAAAATGAATAAAATCGTATGTAGTCACCTAATACTTATTTATTGAATTTTTGTAATTTATTAAGAATACATTTCATAGAAAATGTATGGAAAAACCCAATTTCGCCAACTCGCACCACTAGGAGCGCTGGTGTAGCATGTTGCCATCTCAATGTATGGTAAATGCCAGGAGCTGGGCGTATTATTATATTTCTACAGTATTTGATACTACCAACTAAATATTATTAAAATGTTAATTGAGTGTTGTCATAATAATGGCATGAGGTGAAGGTTTGAAAAATAAAATCATATGAAAAGTACCTACAGAATAAAAGATAAATATTATGGTAATACATATCACAATAATTATCAGTTCAACATTAATTATTCCTGGAGTCATTTTAAAATGACCATTCTGAAAATAAAGGAGGACATAAGTATATAAATAATTAACAATTTTTCAATACAACAAATCTTCTGTGAGGGTTTTAAAATGTATGCATAATATGTCATCCATCAAAAATGTTCAATCAAAAATATGGCCATAAGATTTTTTTTATTGAAATCAATACAATATAAAATCATATACTGACAATAATATTTGCTTATACAAAATACACTTAAACAATTCAAATGACTGTCATTGTCTTCTCTGGACCGCAAATCATTATTAGCCCATTGCCATACGAATTTTTGTTATAAAA
Source organism: Halesus radiatus (assembly GCA_022606495.2). Classification (NCBI taxonomy): domain Eukaryota; kingdom Metazoa; phylum Arthropoda; class Insecta; order Trichoptera; family Limnephilidae; genus Halesus; species Halesus radiatus. The sequence goes on from JAHDVE020002761.1 coordinate 89,427, forward strand.
TGAGTTTCTGAAAATACTTAAAAAAGTCTAATTCGCACTAGTTGCCTAGTAGTTTACTTTTCTCTTTAATCTAACCAAATTTAATCATTGAATCAAGTTAGGAAGAGGGCCGCGGCCTGCAACAATCCATCGTATGGCGTGGAGGATGCTAATTTACAATATTAGCGGCCGCCCCAAAAAGACAGAGTGTATGCCAATGGGTTAATATTCATTATGTCAATTATTATTATCAAATATTGCGTATTTGACCACATACACTTCTAAACGTCTTATAATGTCTATTAATATTCTTATTTAGGTTTGGTCTCTTGATCAGTAACGTATCTAATATAAATGGTATCTTCAGGTTTAGGGTCTTCTGACTCTTCGGGATCGCCAATATTTGAACAAGCAATGGCCAACGCAGAACCGTCGTGACAGAAGCTTAACGACGTGATGCAAGTATTGTATCGGTGGAACTGGCATAAGCGTTTCTTATTGAAGCCGTCCCAGATGTTGACATACCCGTCAGAACCGCCAGTCGCAAAGGTGTTGTAAACGGAGTGGAAGCTGATTGCGTTGACGGGATAGATTTTTTCAATTCCTAGAAGAAAAAAAGTTAAAACAAAATAAAGAAAGTTTCCCACTGTCCTGTGCAGCTTTGCGGCATAAATTAAAATATTATGAACCTTAAAGAAAACAGTTAAAATATTTATCTACATTCTCGTTTAATTTGTCAATGCGCAAACTGCAGACTGCAAAGTTTAAATCTGTTCTTTCTTCATAGAGAAAAATGGGTCACATTCCACTGAAAGCGATGGGAGAAAGCGTCAGAAATTATACAATCTAAGGTGCTGATAGACGGTCAAAAATTAAATGCGAGGCTATTGGTGCTTCCCACTCCCATGTAGAAAATATGAAGAGGATGATTCATCTATAGTGCCTTAATGGGAAGAAGACTCAGATAACTAGAGCCACTTTGGGGAAACAGGAGACATTATTTCCAAATAGCCAATGAAAATAAAAAAAAATGTATTTAAACTTAGTTTAAGAATGTATTATTTATTACATTCATGGAGAAATCGCAACACTTATGAGATGAGTAATGTAAAAAGTATGCATATTCAAAATGACATGTACAGTGCACGTACAGAGAGCTGGTGCAGTCGGGAAACACGCCAAACGCGCCTCCCAACATTTGTGCACAGTTAACATTGCGTGTCCTTCAAACAATAATAATAAGTGATAATGGGCTCTAATTCAATATCGTATAACATTGCCGAATCCGAGAGAACCTTGTTGTTCCAAGGGCAGGATTATTTGTCACATTGCAAACGGATTGCTTCTACGACTCATTTTTGTGTTCAACTGTTCAGCTGTGGAATAATTTACCGGCTTGTGTTTGCTCCCTTTTACAACATGGGTCTCTTCGAAACCCGGATTCACTCCTTCCTTTCCTCAAAAAGAACAACCACACAGTATTCCCAAAGGTTACATAGGCCAATGTGGAGTTATATAAAAAAAAAATAATACTCGAGTTGGTTCATGTCAAGAATCGGAATATCAAAAGAGTATGAGTGAGTATGGAGAAATGACGTGATGGTTAGTTAGTAAGTTGGTTAACACAAAAGAACTAACCTGCTTCTTTAATCCTGTGGCACTTGAAGGCATACTTCTTCTTCTGCACCTCCGGGTTACTGTCGAGGTACTCCACTGCCACGCGTCCCTCGATGGAGCTCAGCACATAGCCCTGCTTGTTGGGGAACACACGAATGCAGCGCGTCTGGTACTTGAGTGAAGACTCGCGGCGCTGGTTGGTCTGTGCCATGTTGCGCACGTCCCAGACAAAGATCTTGCGGTTCGTGGTGCCCACAACAAACTTCTCACCAATCACGCTCATCGTGTACACCTGAAAGAAGTCTTTTATATGAACAATATGTATTTCTAATAAATATAAATAAATAAATCACCTAAACAAAAAAAATGTATTCCATTTAAGTTTAAAATTCAATCTAAATGAGTAGCAGTTTTTTACATCTTGGCAGCAATAAGGAACTCCAGTCCATTTTTTTTTATTAATGTTGACATCCTAACTCAATTTTCCTCTTATTTAATTTATTTTTTTTAAGTTCGTTTTCATGGTTAAAATATTGTTAATGTTTCAATTTTTTAAAGCCCACCAAAACGCACGAAATCTATTACTTGTTGGGTGTGACGTCACAGGAGCAGCCGGATTAGCGATTCAATAGGCGGTAATCGATATTATATGGATTCCGTACAAAGCTTCGAGAACTTTATACTCAAATTTAACTGCTTTTAATTGAAGGAAACATTGTAGAATATCAGCGTCTCGTTACTATTGTAGGTGCATTGTACCAAAGTGCAAAAATACATTCATATCCGCAATTAATTAACAATTTATCAGCATTCAAAGAAAGTCTTTTAAGTCCTTTAATGCTTTAAATTATGTTTGAAAGACAAATCAGAATCGCTTGCGTTAATAGCTTCCATCAGTATTCTACGCATACGCGAAAATTGACGCAAGCGCATCTGTGAACTTGACAAACAGCCGTTGACATGAATAGGTTGAATAAATTAAATAGTTTTGAACTTTAATGTCTTGAAATAAAAATAAATATATTATGCATTATACGAAATAATAGGTTTGAGGTATCATTAGAAATCCTCCACATCCAGAATAACTGAAGAAATAATCACCAAAGTGCCAATGACGTCGTTGTTTTGTAGTCGCAATAAACAAACATAATTATTTTATAAGCAAAATGAACACTGCAAACAGCGAAATTATAAGCCATAGATTATAAAAAGCGGAAAAAAATCTTATCTAGTTATAAGTTGGGATCGAAAACTGCATGTGTGACGTCAGAAGCAGTGGTACCAACAGAACATGGTTTTTTGATGGTACGGTTTTTAATTCACTTTTATATAACGATTTATAAAATCTATGTATAATTATATACAATGAAAGTTATATATTCAGAATCGGCATTTGCTGATCTATATGAATATATATTTTTAAACCCATTATATTTTTCACTGGAGTTTCTTATTTGAGTATTTGTGTGTTTTACTCCTTACCATGAGCCGTCTCAAAAAACATAGATTGTGGAGAAAGATTTTTTGTGATCTCATGTGGATACATTACAGGCTGTTTTTAATAAGGGATGGTTAGCAGACTAATAATAAGTCACATTTTCGTGCTATGGAATAAAACCTGTAAGTTACGCGATTTATGTGTATCAATAGATTGTTAAATTCCTTAAAAGCTAAGCCGAAACAACATTTCAAGATTATAAGGGTTAAGTTAGCAATAGAGAAATCATCTTACCCTTTCATTTCCTTGGTTATAGGTCCCTACGCATTGTGGTGATCTGTTATCCCATAGTTTCACCGATCCGTCCCAACTGCCGGTAAGGACAGCATTTATTTCACTAGCAAATTCTACGCATCTTATAGCGTCTTTATGTTCGCCCATTATAGTCTCCATATTACTGTTAAAGTCATACATTTTTAAGGTACCATCCAAACCTCCGCTGTAGGAATGAACGGCATCCTGAAAAAAAATTCGAGTTAATTAAATAACATCGTAACAAGATACAAAGATAATAAACTCTATATTGCTAGAGAGGAACGTGAGGTCTATGAAGAAAACTCAAATGTACGCTTGGTTCTGACATTAACCAAAATTGTAATGTTTAACAAGAATTTTTAAAACATACCCGAAAACAAACATCCAGTACAGGTAAATCATGAGTGTATTTATGTCTTTCAACATTCGTAGAGATGTCGTATAGTCGAACAGTACAGTCCCATGAAGACACCAAAAGAAATTGGTTTGATTTAGGGGCAAATTTCACCGAAGAAATAGCATCTTCGGGGCAGCTCTTCAGCTTAAACTCAGTACGAGATTCGGAAATAGTCATATTGAAGTTGAAATGAGGTAAAAAAAATAGTATAATTATATGTTTAAAAGGGCACTGCCTAATCAAAACATTAATATGGTTTTAATTTAGGTTAGAAGCGGCGTTTGTGGTTGATTTCGTAGATTACGGATACCGCCGAAGCTTAAACTTGTTAAAACGTCAAAAGCCACCAAGTTAAAAACTTGACGAATTATTCATTTTTATGGATATGGTATTAGACAGCATTACTCTACTTTTGTCTATTATTACGCAATTTTTTTCAAAAAAAAAACATGAACGTAATAGTTTTAATGAGAAATTTGCTTATCCCCTTTCAAAATTCCATCTTTTTGGACTATAAACATTTTTTTTATATCCATTTGCCCAACTTATCAACAGTTTTGACGGTAAAAAATCAAACATATCGAAAATTTTCAGAATGTTTATTTAAAACAAATTGTAAATAGAACTCGATGCAAAACAAACCCCAAAATCAAAGCTGTGGCCTATGAAATTGTTATGCTCTTACGTGGGTTCATAATATCTCTTGGAATAACGCAAAAAGGTAGGAACTAAAACTCACTTTACGTATTGTCATTTATTCTTCTATTCGAGGGGTTAGACTTAAATTAAAGTTAATCATAACAAGGTACAAAAAGATCGTTAAAATTACCGGGTCTAGTGCTAATTCTACGTGAAAATCTATATTCTTAAAATTAATTTCCCTTGGCGATGGGAGGATTACAAGAAGAGTTCAGAGGCACTTGTCTTTTCTGATGACTATCCAGGGTCCAGGGTCCTCGCATCTCTGTGGCTGGTCTCCTAAGGGCGGAGACCAGTAACTCCCTAATCGGAAGTCTGCAGCACTGCAGTCACAGGGCCTGGGCAGTCTCTTTGAGGGGTGGAGGTGGGTACCTTCCTGGGCAAAATCGTCCGATCAACTGTCCCATGGCCTGGGCGGCCTCTCCGAAGGGCGGACATGGGACAACCTTCCGAGCTGGAGTAGGGTAACCTAACTGTTCGCCGAAGGGAGGAACTCGGACTGTGTTTTTGCACTTTGGTACAAAGCACCTACAATAGTAACGAGACGCTGATATTCTACAATATTTTTCTTCAATTAAAAGCAGTTAAATTTGAGTATAAAATTCTCGATGTTTTGTATGGAATCCATACAATATCGATTACTGCCTATTAAACCGCTAATTCGACTGGCTCATGTGACGTCACACCCAACAAGCTATAGATTTCGTGCGTTTTGGTGGGCTTTAAAAAATTTAAACTTTAACAATTATTTTAACCATGAATACGAAATTTAAAAAAAAAATTAAAAAAACAGAAAATTACGTTTGGATGTCAACATTAATAAAATAAAATTATGGACTGGAGTTCCTTATTATGGTTTCCGGTCCGTCAATAATAGAAGATGCTAGCCCAGTGGTCGGCAAACTTTTTCGCCAAATATGTACATTACAACGATTAAAAATAAAATTGAGAGCCAAATCTGTTTATTAATTTAGTAAACCTTTATTATAATTTTAGACCTTTATTAAATTACGGGTACGCTGAATAAAACTTGATTTCATACTTAATAATGTTTTTTTTTGTTGATAAAAAATAGTATGAAAGTAAGGTATCCATAAATTTAAATGGTGACAATGACTGCCAAACACTTCATGCGAACAATGTTCTTCACAGGTTCACGATTCCAGGTTCTCATCAATAAGACAACTTTTCAATTTACTCTCGATAAAATTTATGCTGGAAAAGATTGTTGGCATGAATATGTAGAACCGAAAAGGAAAAGAACAGCAAACGCGACTTTTTTCAGCTGATCATAGTAGTCAGGAATACTAGTCCAGGCATTGAACATGAGCATGTCTTCCTTCTCCAGGTCTTTCAATGCAGATCAAGTGTGTTGTGAACTAAGTTCACATTTGTTATTCTCCAGTATTTCCAAATCAACACAAAGACGTCCAAATTTAGAGCTCCATATTTCCTTGTTTTGTAAATCTAACAATTGTATTTCAAAGTTACCAAATGTCATGTCAGTGCCAAAGGGAGAATATTTCAAATCTGTTGTCGTAGCATTAAGAGGGTTTTTGACGAATGTTAAGGTCGCTCTGCTGTTTTTATATTCCTGAAACCTGCTGAGAAATGCTTCCCTCATATTTAATATGGTTATTTTGAAATAGTGTTTGTCAATAGAGGAATGATTTTTTGGCTATGCTACAGCAGGCTCGGAAAGTGAAATAATGTTTCCCTTTCAAAATCTTGAGTAAAAGGGATAATTTGTTTTCGACTGAAATGACTTCTTCTAACATCGAAAAAATTGTGTTTCCTTTCCCTTGTAGTTTATGATTTACTGATTTAAATGAGACATAACGTCTACCATGAAATCAAAGTCTTTTTTATACACTGATCGTCTATTAGTTCTGGATAGTGAACAACATTTTCAAGGAGAAGTGCTTTGATTTCTGGTAATAGTGAAGCGAAATGTTTTAAAACGTTCCCTCTTGACAATCAACGTAGCTTGTTATAAAACATAAGATCAGCGTACTCAATCTCCATTTCAAATAAAAAAAACTTTCAATTGGCCATGATTAAGAGCTTTAGCAAAAATGGAGTTGATAATCGTAATCACCAATTCCATAACTTTACAAATTTCTTCTGGAAATGTCTGCCCACAAAGCGCTTCTTGATAAATGATGCAATGGTAAGCAAGTATCTCGTGATTAATTTTTTTTTTCAAAATAACAACAGACCCTTTTCTTACGCCGGTCATACTTTTGGCCCCGTTTGTCGAAATCGACACAATTTTATCGAGAAGAATATGATGTTTATCCATACACTCAATTACAGCATTTGCGATATCCTCTCCACGTGTTTGACCTTTGAATGGCAATAATCCTAAAAGTTCTTCTTTAGGACCTGTATGCGAAATAAATCTTACGAAAAGCGAAACTTGCGCTGTATCATTTATGTCACAAGACTCGTCAATTGCTATTAACAAAGCCGAAACCAATTTCAGATCTTCGATTTGCTGGATGGTTATATTCGAAGATATTTGAATTGTTCTATCTTTCATTGTTTTGGCAGACGATGGTAACTCTTTAATTTTTTTTTAGAATATCTGCTTTATTCTTAAAATCCCGAAATAGCTCTTCAGATACATTTATAAAACAACCTTTTATGTATTCACCGTCTGTACATGATTTCCTTCTCTTAACAATCTCTTGACTAACAACAAAACTTGCTATATGAATATTGATGAAAGATTGCATCCAGTTATGAAATACATAAGTTGATGTCTCTTGACTCTTCTGAAGTTTAACTGCTTTCTTTCTTCCATCACTGACAGGATATTTAGTGCTAAATGACGCGTAAAGTGTCTCTCCAAATTTCCTCGGTGGAAGACTGCACGCGACTCGTTGCAAGAGTCAATTTTAAGTACAAAGACTTTAACAGTAGAATTAAGTAATTGCCTAAGCCAGTGAACCTCTAATTTTAAGTTCAAAGATTTTAACAGTAGAATTAAGTAATTGCGTATCTAGTTTTATGGAATTTTCTAATTAAGTTTTACTCTAGTTTTAAGACTAACCTCACGACTATCAAAATAAATTACTTGTAACTACCTAAGATCGATTTTCTATTCCTCCCTTTTTGCGTTATTCCTAGAATAATACCAACTGCCCGACGCACCGTCATATCAGCTACCAATACAAAATTATTGGATATGCAGCTGGATGGAGAATACAACAACTTTATTCTTCAGGAATGTACATTTGTAACGCGCGCCCGACATACAGACACGATCAGCTCCGACCACTGTAAACAAGACTGTTGCGCCTGTTCGTGGATATTTGTGCCAGAGCCGCACTTTGCCGACCACTGTGCTAGCCTATTGTACAATTTATTCGATATATAAAACGTACATATTTTAAAGTAGGTGGGTCTGTAGATTAGGCCATGTGTATTGCACCAATGGGTATGATATGACGGTTCGTCGTGCAATAGGTATTGTTCTAGGAATAACGCAAAAAGGGAGGAATAGAAATGCGATCTTAGGTAGTTACAAGTAATTTATTTTGATAGTCGTGGGGTTAGTCTTAAAACTAGAGTAAAACTTAATTAGACATAATAAAATTAATAAAACTAAATACGCAATTACTTAATTCTACTGTTAAAGTCTTTGTACTTAAAATTAGAGGTTCACTGGCTTAGGCAATGTGGGAGGAATTATCATTATAGTCAGGCACTTCCCTTTTGGGTGATGGATGTCCAGAGTCCAGTGGCTGCGTTGTATGTAGAGTCCTCGCGTTCGCACTACGTATTCGTGTACCTCCGGATCGGTAGTAGGTGCAACGCGGCGATAATCAGAGGCCTGGGCGGTCTCCGATGTTGATCTCCGAAGGGCGAAGAGCAGTTACTTCCTTCTGGGATGGAAGTGTAGAATTCCCTCGTCGTCAGAGGACCTGGGCGGCCTCTCAAAGGAGCGAGAATTGGAACCTTCCTGGGCGGAAGGTTTCACTTGGCTAGGTGTCCTGGGCGGACTACTGCAACCGACTTTTGCTTCCCCGGTGGAAGACTGCACGCGACTCTCCGTCCTGGGCGGACTCTTACAATCGACCGTCTCCTAGAGCCCACTGTCCTTCTGTCTACCTGTCTACCTGTATTGTTCAGCGGTCGTTCCATCCGCGGCTCCATTCCCTTGAGGGGATTATCTTTTATTGACGTCTCATAAAATTCCAACGGAATCGCGGGTTTTCCCAAAATAGCAGTTAAGATTATTCCTAACAATAGGCTCGGCTAGCCTTTGTACTAAATTTATTTTATGGCCGGTCTAATCTGGGAATTCCTACTATTTACAATGCACATTGTAAATCTAAATATTTCGGTGAATTCGGTCAATTATTTTAGGTGATTACAAAAGGCTATATCAGGTATATCAATATCAATTTGATGAATATATGAATAGAAGTGCTATATTATTTAGCAAACTATTCCAATTTTATACTACCGATGCTGACAACACTGAACGAAATCGACAGCCCACAGCCGCAATTTTTTCTATAGTTATGGAATGAAATGGTGTCGGCAGTGTTGCCACGAACTGTTATTGGTTTGAGGAACAATTCGGTTATTTGTGCGATATACTAACACGCTAATTACTTCTGGTATTAAATAATCGGTGAATGAATTTACTATTTATGGCGTGCTTATGAATTCTTTCTGCTAAGTGTCTTACTTCCGCCCAAGATCTTCTTTTTTGTTTCTCCCGCCAACTTTTGTTTACCTATATAATATTTATGTTGTTTTTTTTTTACAGACTATTGAAAATCAATACGAACGATTTCTCTTTGTGTTGTCGCAAAGTAGATGACTTAGTTTCATATAAGAGATAATATCAAAACAACAAGATGCATCGTCGAGGGGGGAAGCGCATCCGAATGGATGACCCGCCCCCAGAATATGAGAGCCCTATGACTCCCATGACTCCCTCAGAACACGGGGGTCAGTCAGTTCACGAACCCGATCATTATATTAACTACTCTAGCTTCAATGCTAACGAAGCAGTCAATTCGACGTAAGTGCACCTTTCTATCTATTATGACAGCGAATCAAAGAGCTATTACAAACATCTATGCAGCGAATGAAGAAATCTCTCATCCTCCCATCTAATGAATACCACCTTATTAGTTGTACTGTATAACTTAAAGCCCTTACATTATATACATATTCAGTTAATCATACTTATTACTTCATTTGTCTTACTAGAGAGCTACAATCACAAGAGTTTTTGTTGTAACCTAATGGACATATAATCCTTGTTCAATGTAACACTGAATTCTTTTCCCAGGGAATACGGAGCCAATAATGATAATGATGGAGACTCCCTTGATGAATCTCCACCAACTCCTTTGGCCAGTAAGAGAATTACCCGTAGCAGAGGAAGAGGAGGTAAGTTTGTCTATTATGATTTACAAATACCACAATGATCAGTTTCAAAGTTAGAATATTTTTTTATGGTTTCTTAACCAGTTAATGTAATCTATCATCTTTCAGGGGTTAGTTCTGCTGCCAGCGCCTCCATGCGCATGCCCCCACCGTCCTCGGTCCCTGAGGTGATTCAGCCTGCAACCAGAAAGCGCAAGCCAGGAAGGAAGCCCAATAACCCCTCCATATACAGTCCATCTCAAGCAATGCCCACTACGGAGGAAGAAGCTAGCCTGTATAATATGCTGAAGAGCAATAAAGTTTCACTGAATGTGAGTATTATTTTTTGATAGTTTTATTATAATGTCAATACCATTTGCACACCAACTTCTGGATGATGACCTCTCTCTAAAATTGACTCCATTTTTTCTTTATTATTTTCAAATTACATGTTTAATAATTTATAAATCATAATAACCTCAAATTCTAAACCAATTTCCACCTCTACTGTTTTTTCTCCAAAATTTTTGTTTTCCCGCCGAGAATCTATCTGTCAAAACAATTTCTTTGGTGTTGTTTATTTCACTACTACACATTAGAGACCTGAAGTACCTCAAATAGGTACTTTACTGAACAAAATTTAGGATATAGATTTGAATGTGTTTCATATATTTTTTATCATACCCGTTTCCGCTGACTTACACTTGTTTATAATTTTCATTAAATTTCATAATTACAGACGATTGTTGATGAGTGGATTGAAAGCTACAAATCCAACAAGGAAGCTGCTCTCGTACAACTGATGCAATTCTTCATTAATGCATCGGGATGCAAGGGACGCATAACACCTGACATGGCTCAAATGGAACATGTGCTAATCATCAGGAAGATGACTGAGGAATTCGATGAGGTACCCCTAAAACAATATATTACTAAACCAGAGCCATTTAAGTTCATTGATTTAAAAAGAGAAAAGAATTTATATATTTTTTTTCTTCTAGGAAAGCGGAGAATACCCCCTCATCATGAATGGTCAGGTCTGGAAGAAGTTCCGCTCCAACTTCTGCGAGTTTGTGCAGACCCTGGTGAAGCTTTGCCAGTACTCTATCATCTACGACCAATATCTCATGGATAACATCATCTCTTTGCTGACTGGACTCTCTGATTCTCAAGTCAGGGCTTTCAGGCACACTGCTACGTTAGCGGGTAAGCAATATTCAGTTTTGTTGTCAATAAAAGTAATCTGAGATAAATATAATTTTATACTCTTCCCTCTTTTGGTAAGTGGTGAAACCATCATTAGACCGCTTTCTGATGGTCCGGTAAGGAATCGGCATAAACCGAGTGCAGCAAAAATGCGTGGAATCGATGTCTTGCTCTGTGGACTCGCACACTCTGCAGTACATTTGTAGCCATTAACTGTCAGTATTGCAGATTTCTGTTTTACCATCCCACATTACGCATACTGTCGAGTGAGTCAAGTGACAACGAGATTGTGGAATTTTACATTTATTCACAATTCTTTTGTTATTGATATGCCTAATTAAAAATATTTTAAAAGCGATTTTCAACCAAAAGAAATGTTATTAATTAAAAATTCCTTAAGTGACTTGATAATATTGAGAAGCTACTGAAACCTCGTAAAGTTTGCCGTATACTAGAAGTATGTCACACTGTTCCCGCCTTTTGCCCGCATTGTTAACTAACTGGCGCTAATAGAAATATATGTCACAGGTATTACGCATGAGGTTTATATTGATTCCTTACCGCACCATCAGAGAACGGCCTTAGAGTAATAACCATCTTACTGACACCTAGTATGAGAGAAACACCATGAGAAGAAGGAAGAAAGAACTTTAAAACAGTGTGAATGGTTGTCCAATGTCTCTTCTTCATCACTTGTTACTCGAGATAATACATAGATTATGTCAATTAGTTTTTTTTCTTTACCAGTATAATTTTATAAATTACAGGTGTTTTGATTTTTCAACCACCAGACTAGGCACATGCCCGTGTTGTGGCGGTATATTGACTATTATTCCGCCATCCGAATTCGTAGTATAATTAATGTTATAAAGACATTTAATGAACATTACACTTTTCATCTACCAATCGAAAACCTAAATGAGACATATGCGACTTTGAAACTTTTTTCTTATTCATGAGCTCTGCAATCCAGTTATGGAAATAGGCACACACTCTCACTGTCTCCACCTTTTCAGCTCTCATCCATCCAAAGGCGGCAGTTCTTTTTGGTTCACTAAACCCATCCCATACGTGGGCGACTTTTGTTTCTATTTCCTCATTAAAACTTTCTAATACTTTTGAAAATCTTTTACAGTTATGAAGTTAATGACTGCACTAGTGGACGTGGCGCTTCTTGGTAGCGTCAACTGCGACAATTGCCTCAGACAGTATGAGGCGGAGCGATTAAAAGCCCGGGACAAGCGTGCGTCTGACCGTCTGGAGGTCCTGGTGGCCAAACGGCAAGAGCTGGAGGAGAACATGGACGAGATCAAAAACATGCTCTCGTATATGTTCAAGTCGGTGTTTGTGCACAGATACAGGTTTGTAAAGAATAATTCTTGTGTTCTTTCAAAGCCGTTTTTATCTATGTACACTTTTTACAACAGCTATACGCAGTAAAAAATTGAAATGCCATATTCAACTCACGGTGTTTTGGATTTACGCACGGTTGGAATGAGAAATCCAACTCTGGAGTTTTCAAAAGTTCCAAGAATTTTTTTGTTTGTTTGAGCAATACTGACCATTTCGATTCTGTACAAAATCAGGCTGGGGTAAAATTGCATTGTGCTGAAATATTCCTTTTGGAATCCTCAACAATTTGAACTCTTTCTAATTTTTACTGGATGAATAATATGTAGGTGCATACCTAATATCTTTTGCTCTCCTAAAAGTATGTCATATTCACAGCAATGATAGAACAAAACAATTTTCCTTCTATTTTATCAAAAATAATTATTCCTAAAGGCGAGAAGCCTTATAAATTAACAAACTATTATTTCAATCTCTATAAATTATTGTTTCTTTTCTTTCAGAGATACGTTGCCAGAAATCCGAGCGATCACAATGTCAGAGATCGGCATATGGATGGAGAAGTTCCCTGCCAACTTTTTGGATGATCTCTACTTGAAATACATCGGCTGGACACTTCATGACAAAGTACCTACTCAAAAGATTTTTTTCTGCAAAGTTGATCAACTTTAATGTTTGACCCCGTTATCAATTTTTATTTTTTTTGCTCTTTAGGTTGGTGAAGTTAGATTGAAATGTCTCCAAGCCCTGCAGCCCCTGTATAGCTGCGAAGAGCTCAAAGGAAAACTGGAGTTGTTCACCAGCAAATTCAAAGATCGAATTGTTTCCATGACGTTGGATAAAGAATACGATGTTGCGGTGCAAGCCGTTAAGCTGGTGATCAGTATTTTAAAGTGAGTATTCTACAGACCATTTAAGATATTTTTTTACCTGTTTAAATTTAATTTTCAATTGAAGGTAAATAACAAGTAGCAACATCGCAAAATTGTTTTTCGTTCAATCACAATAGATAGCCGAATAATTAAAAAAATTGACGATGTAAATTTTTTAACTAATTTTTTACTTGCATTATTGCCCTGCTGAAAAACCAGTTTTTGGAAACTGAGAGGCCAGATCTCTATCCTTTTACTTTTCTTCCTTCTTCTTTACATTTAGCATTTCAACGCTTTCTAAATTTAAGAATGTCATAGTCCTATTAGCTCTGAGCAGTTAGCTACTGTGTAGTTTTACCATAATTAAACAAATTATAATACAACGATTGATTAATTTTGTTCTTTATTAATTACCTCATAAATAAATTCTTAATAAAATACTGAAATATGTGGTTTTTAAGTAAAATGTTTTTTCAGGATTCATAATGACATTTTGACTGACAAGGACTGCGAACATGTCTATGAATTGGTTTATTCTTCGCATAGGGCTGTGGCGCAGGTAAATTAAAATTTATTTACATATTGTAAACTTAACAGCTGTACAGATATTTTTGTTACGTCCATCAAACTTTCAAATTGACATCAACAAAATCCAGACTAACTGACATATTTTTGCACGTTTGCTGTCCGGTTTTTATAGATTATTATTTTTATGTTTTTAGGCTGCCGGTGAGTTTTTGAATGTGAGACTTTTCAAGTTGGAAGAGGATGCTCCCAGTGTGAGGACTCGGAGAGGGAAGAGGCGTCTTCCGAACACGCCGCTTATCCGGGATCTTGTGCAGTTTTTCATAGAGTCTGAGGTAAAAACATTATTTTTACTTTTGTGTTACATTTAAATACAGTGAAACTTCGTTTTCACGTTTTTCACGGGAACAATGAAAAAATGTATAAAACTGAAGAAATGAAATATGTATGGAAAAGTTGAATTGTTAAGTATCTACTCAATTTAATATGAATAAACTGTAAAACTTCCTTACTTAGAAAAACCATCATACCTCAATTTTTGTCATTATTTTGATCAGAGAAATCTATGTCTCTTTCCTTTTCCATACATACCTGTATTCTAATATTTTCCTATTTTACCCACAACATGTAATGTCATTGACAACATGTCGAAATTCAAAGCAAATGAATTTGGTGTCGAAATTATCACAAACTAATACTAGATCATAACCTTAACTGGTTAAAACTTTTTCTGACAAAATCAAATTTCCCACACAACATTATTTTGATAAGAGAAATTTATGTCTCTTTCCTTTTCCATACATACCTGTATTCTAATATTTTCCTATTTTACCCACAACATGTAATGTCATTGACAACATGTCGAAATTCAAAGCAAATGAATTTGGTGTCGAAATTATCACAAACTAATACTAGATCATAACCTTAACTGGTTAAAACTTTTTCTGACAAAATCAAATTTCCCACACAACATTATTTTGATAAGAGAAATTTATGTCTCTTTCCTTTTCCATACATACCTGTATTCTAATATTTTCCTATTTTACCCACAACATGTAATGTCATTGACAACATGTCGAAATTCAAAGCAAATGAATTTGGTGTCGAAATTATCACAAACTAATACTAGATCATAACCTTAACTGGTTAAAACTTTTTCTGACAAAATCAAATTTCCCACGCAACATTATTTTGATAAGAGATTTACAAAAATTTTGACATTGCAGCGGAAATCCAAGTTATTACAAAAACATTAAATGTGACAAAACTTAACTATTCCCGCCTAAATGATTGAAATCGCGATACTCACTGACACGTCTGTCAAATTCCGATTTACCAAATAATATTTCGAATTCGAAAGAATGCAATGTTTTCAGAGATATCGATATCATATATTGGTTTATTTGTATTAATACATGGATGTTAAAGGTAAGTTAAATAAAAGATTTTAAGTTAGATTAGAAAACAAATCGAAAAACAAAGAAAGGAAAGTGGGGAAAATATACAGTTATAGCAGGAAAAGGTTGATATCTTTGGTTTTAATCCAGTTTTTTATTTCATTTTTGTATGTGTTTAAAGATGATATGTTTGGACACTTACATTCTGAAGATAGAAAATAATGGATATATTTTTTTCCACTTAAATGCAATGCTTGAATCGCTTTCCAAAAAACAAACTTCCTTATAGCATTTTATTTGTTTATCGAAATTTATTAAAAATGCTGCATAAATTGGCATCGTGGCACTTACCGGCTTTTCAAATATAAATATGTCCGATAGACGAATTAATAAAACAATATTTTTCCATATTAATCGAAATATCTTTTTAAAAACTTGTTATACTTGTTATTTGTGTAACTTAAAAATGCGCCCCGTTACCCACACTGGCCTGGACCTGTCAAACTGATATTCTGAGATAGGTATGCAGTTAAAAACCTAAACAAATGGGAATTGCGAGTTAATAATGTTAACAAAACACACAATTTCACAGGAAAAACAACAAGTAGTAAATGTGTAAACAAATTGGCATTTAACTAATATAAACGTAAATACAAGGGATGACATTTTATATAAACGTATATAATAACTTATCGAAGAAAGCAATCACTCTGTCTGTGACTTGACATTATAATTTAAATGAAAGAAATTTTTTGTTTTAAACTTTACTTAATTTTATTTATATTAACGCACTATTGACCGGTTTCGGTTGAACTCAACCTTCATCAGGAATGTATGTACACATATAAAGTTTATATGTGTACGTTGCCGATGAAGGTTGAGTTCAACTGAAACCGGTCGATAATGCACAATAAAGTGGTTTAAAACAAAAAAATTATTTCATTTAAAGCATATAATAACATTCAAACATCGACCAAATTGGATTTATGACATTTTTGTTTGAAAACACGCATTTCGAGTAACTGTTCTAGTAAAATTAACATTGTCGAAAAGGTGAATGTCTAGGAACTGATTTCTAATTTACGTAAAGGCGATGGTTTAACCCCACCAGTGAGTACTCGCTAACTTAAATAATAACTTGATAGCCGGAGGTTGTTTTCGACTTACTGTCGAATGCAGTCATGGGGGGCGATTGGCGGGGGGCACAAGCTCGCTGGCGGCGCCCAGTTGCACATTAACTCGTAATTTTTATAGTGGTATAGTAAAATAATGTTTCACTTTGCGGAAAAGGTTCCATCCAGGTAGTCTAGCTTTGGGTTTTGGCGATATTATTAAGTAGAGTGGGCATGAAACTGACGTAAAACCGGGAGCAAAAATTTTTTGAAATTGTAAATTGGGGGAAATATTTATATGACAGTGTATAGAAAAAAATGGGACTGCGGGTTTTTGACGTAAAAAGCGGGAAAACGTAAAACTGTATATGTATATATATTTTTTTAAAAGACAAACATTCCCGTGTTACGAATAACTTGACAATATTTGAAAATCTACTATCATCACAGAAAGCAGAAGATGTTGCCTATGTCATGACGGAGGGCTTAGCCAGCCGAGGAATTGAACTCACGATGCCTGGGTGGAACCCCAGACGCGATGTCTTCTCTGCCAAAAATTCCTCCAAACTAAACTAGATTCTTATAAGCTTTATTCTGCCGGTATCGCCAAAAGGTGCTAGTGCAATTGATGCTTTCAGCACCAGTGCATAGCTGGTAAATATGGTTAACATTTTCTACATGAGAATGAATTATTTTTATGCTTTGTTCTTGTGCTCCAAGTTTAGCGTTGAATGACTTACTAGCTTTTGTATTTCACCCCTCCTACAACAGGTTCACTTCTTCCTCTCCTTAAAATATTCCTCTGCCCAGCATCCTCAAAGATGACTTGGGTCACGAGGGAAACTCCTGTGTTGAGGATTTACCATTACCTATACCACTCGCAGTATAAGACATTAAACTACTGAATGTTGGTGTTTTTACAATTTTTTTTGTGTTTTTCTCAGTTACACGAGCACGGTGCCTATCTTGTCGATTCGCTCATCGAGTCCAACCCGATGATGAAGGATTGGGAGTGCATGACAGACCTGCTCCTCGAGGAGGCCGGTCCCGGAGAGGAGACCTTGGACAACAAGCAGGAGTCTTCCCTCATCGAGCTGATGGTCTGCTGCGCCAGGCAGGCCGCCACCGGGGAACCGCCAGTTGGGAGGGGGGCCCAGAGGAAGCAGGGGCACCACACACAGAAGGAGCAGTCCAAGGTGGGGTGCTTGATCATCTTAAGCTTTTTTTTATGCTGGCTTAGAAGTAATACAACATTGATTTGAATTAACATTGTCTCAAAAAGTTTATTATAATTAGCATTTATCATATAAAGCACAAAAACTCTTCAACGGTGGGCTCTGGTATCACGAAATTTGGTAGCTTATTCTCTGGAATTTCTAGGTTGACAACTGTTTTCAGCTTGTCATGTCATTTCCGTGAGCTATGGAGCTTTGAATTTTCCATTTAATTGACAAAAATATCTCATTTCACTAAAACTGTTCTAAAGAGGAAGAAGAACTCAGATTTCATTAAAATAATTAACTCCTCAATCAGTTTGAAGGCTAATCTTTCAGGTCACAGACAACTCTTTAGTTTTTCTGAAAGTAAAATTTTATAAAATTAATAACAACTAACTTTTTGTTGACCAAAATCGGCCAAAAGTGTAAAGCGCCGTTGTGTGATGCCAGTATTTTGTACTTTTTACTTAAATTATTGCAAATATTTCCAATATAAATATTGTGTTTCCTTTTATGTAATGGAATATTTTAACTCACTAGGTATCCGAAGACAGGCAAAGATTGACTACCCATTTCATTCAGACTCTTCCACCCCTGCTGGAGAAATACGCTGCCGATGCTGAAAAACTCGCCAACCTTGTGTGCATTCCTCAGTACTTTGACTTAGACGTGTACACTACTTCCAGACAGGAATCTGTAAGTAATTATTTATTTTCCCCATGCCAAATGGACATTTCTGCTATTACACGACTCCCACCATGATTAAAAGACTGATAAACTAATCGCCACTAAAACAAAATGTTACTGTAGGAGATAAAACATGCAGTAAAATTCTAAACTGAGATAAATTAAGGATTTTTTTTAAATTTTAGTTTCACTGTATTTGAAATTGACAGATTTTTTTGTGTAATTTTATAAATATTTATGCTAAAGTTTATACAATTTTTTTGTTCACGAACTAAATATATCATAGAATACCTAACTTACAACTTGACGTGTTTAACTATGTACATGGTGGTATCGTTTGTGTTCATTTTGTGAATACTAAATATATCATAGAATACCTAACTTACAACTTGACATGTTTAACTGTGTACATGGTGGTATCGTTTGTGTTCATTTTGTGAATACTAAATATATCATAGAATACCTAACTTACAACTTGACATGTTTAACTGTGTAGATGGTGGTATCGTTTGTGTTGATTTTGTGAATACTAAAACGCTATGTTGGTCAGTTCCTCCTTCGACTGCCTGCAGCTAAAAATAATAATAAGAGTTCATTTCTTTAGCGCAGCTTTGTGAAGGTTCACCTCAAGTGCGCTTTACACTAACCAACCTAATATAATTGTATATGCAAATTAAAACTATGACTTCATGAGCAGCACTCACTTAAATGCACAATTTAGAACACTATATAACAATTTAGAATAAACTAGGGGTATAAATAATCAAACGTTAAGTACAAACATCAAAAGAGCAAGAAATTTTATACAAAATAGCCTAATCTAATAGTTAACTATGTCAAGCTATATCTTTATCCATTATCTAATAAGTCTGTTTTCTAGAACTTGACGGCACTACTCGGCAAGTTGAAGGAGATCGTCCAAACTCACACGGAGAACGAGTTGCTCGTGACGTGCGGTAAAACACTGGAAGTTTTGTGCACGGAGGGCACGGCCATATACACGCGGTGCAATGTTGCTCGGTCCACCATCACGGACATGTGCGTCAACCGATACAAGGAAGCCATCGACGAGTGGCGGAACCTAATGGAAGGAGTAAGTCATAATAAAAATAATAATCTCGTTTCTTTGTTATGAAACCATTTTTGTGAGAGCCATTATTTTAGAGCTTCGAAGGTGTAAGCTAATTTTCAATTTTTTTCTCGACAGGGCGAAGAACCGGATGCGGACGAGACATTTAATGTGTGCAATTCCTTGAAAAAGGTTTCCATAATGTATGAGTGTCACAACCTCAACAGCACAAACATCTGGGACTCGATGTTTGACGACCTACCCAAATGCAAAGAGAAATCTGAATATCCCACCACGGTAATAATTTGATCAACAGTCATATTTTTTCACTCTATGATCGGACTCTTGAAAATTACGTTTTTCAGTCTTCCTGTATGTGAGTGAGATGGAAAAATTATTTTCAAGAAAATGTCGACCTTCAAAATGAATTTGACGCCAATTTCTAAACATTCCCTGGACATTCCTAAAAACAAAAAGTGTGCTATCTGCCCTAAGCATGTTACATCATCCGAACGGCCTCATTATACCAGCAACCTGAAGAAATTTCCTAGGACCTGTGACATAGAACTGTTAATATTTGCATAAGCGGGTGGAGGGTCCAAGATACCCGCTCCACACATTGTAAAGTTAGGGCGTTCAGCTAGAGATATCTATCAATCGTCATCGGTATCGTTACGGCTTTCGTCTTGGATATTATATTATTTGAATTTAATGTTATGTATTAATTTTTTTTATCTATCAACAGGCTCTTGCCTACTGCATCAAGTGCTGTTTCTTTTCCATTACATGGAGTCTGGTAGATTTGGAAGACAAGCATGTCAATGGCATGGATATAGACTCTGATGTTCAAACATTGAGAGAGAGGTTGCACGCCTACGTTGACCAGTGCAAATCTATAATCCAGCATGGTTACGACAAGGAACTCAAGGAAGAGGTCAGTTTTAACATTAAATTACTTTGCATGTCTTCATTTTATAGATATCCATTTCAGATTTCATTAAAATAAACACACATACATCCCACCTTCTGAAAATTATTAAAACATCTGGACCAAAAATGAAAATAAACTGCTTCTATTTTTCTTTCTGATTTTTTAATATTTAGATTCGTAATTACAACATAACAAGCTTCGGTAAGTACCGTGGTTGTTCTTTCTTTGTACGTGTGGGCACCAGAGATGCTGTGCAGAGGGTATTTTTACGGAAAAGAGAGGAGATACTTATTTTGTAGGAGGGAGAAAACACAAAACAGCTGGTTCGTTTCTCCAAGACCGAGCTAACAAACAATTCATAATAACGACCCACTCTCATGCAGCAAGTAGTGTCATTCGTGTATGTAGTATGTAGTGATAAAGGTATTTTTTCAGGCCTACGTCTCAATATGCGATCTCCTCATATATTTCTCTGAGCAGTTATACTCTGTTCACTATAAAGACGAACCCAAGATGCAGTGGTTAGTGTATGAAGCTGATGATGACCTGGGCGACTTGCTCAATGCGTTTGTTCAAACTTTTGTGTTCGATCAGCAACACTACGGTAGGTGTAACTTACAAGTCTCTTGATTTTATCATTTTATTTCTACAGTACAAATCGGATGTAATTTCCATTGGTATAGACATAGTGCAGCTATAATGTCACTGTTGGTTGGACCTGTTGTCCTGCCACTGAGAGCTCCTCCTGTAACCTCTGAATAGAATAGTAATACATATATGTATCTAGTCCCGGTGACTATAACCGAGTTGTACTGTACTGTACTGTTCTAATAATAGTTACCAAATTATTTAATATTATATTTTACATATTTATAACCATTCAGAAGTAATAGCTGCAGCACATATTTCAAAATTCTTTCATTTTGTGTTACAAAAAAATATGCATTATTTGTCCATTCATTTCATGTAAATTTCAATGAAATCTGAATACAATTTGAGACATAGGTTTATTATTGTAGAATGTAGACAAAAACACTTAGCTGATGTGTGTTTTTTGTTTTACATGTCACGCCGATATAATATTGTGACCGATTACTCATTTCTCCGATTTGGGTAAGAATATTACTATGGTACTCTGACACTGGCAAATGAGGGTCGCTTATTTTCCCTTAGTAATGACTCCAGTCTGACGTTTCACAAAGTTCAACCAAATCATGTGCACTTTTCAGCCATACCGTACGTCTTGGTTATAGTGATATTGGATACAGTGAAAGGCCATCTATAGTGTCTACTCAGCCATGGTGACAATTCTCCTATGGTGACAGGTGACAGCCCAACTATTGCGACAGCTCAGCTGCTGACAAATATCCAATTTTATTAAAGGTCTGCGTAAATGCAAATGTCAAAAATGCGCCATAATGACGGAATTATTTGTGACCATGGACACCTAATAATAGTTTCCATTCAAGCTTTCACACTTTTCATTTTTCTGTAGACACAAACAGTTTTTATGTTTCCATGTATACAAATCTGATGATCTGTACACATGTACTCCTAAAAACCTTTTGCAGCCATGAAAAGATCCAATGCATTGAGTGTGAGGGCTTGTTTGAAAACGGTTATTTTGTGTCCATGGCTACAAATAATTCCATCATCACACCACATTTCTGACATTTGCATTTATTCAGACCTTTGGTGTCACTATAACCAAGTTATACTGTAATGATGACTATTGATTGAATATTTCACATGATAATAAATTTGATCTTTACTACCTAACCATACTAAATAATGCATATTTTTAGTAACACCTAATTTTGTTAATAATTAATTGTAGCTATTGTGATGTTTAATTGAAATGTTCTCGGATTTATTTGATTTATCATTACTAAGGAAAAATTTGCCCCATTCGCATTAATTTTCTTTCATTTGATTTGTGTACAAATTAACATCCTTGTTTTGCCTTGCCGTTTTGCTTTGAGATACCTTCGCTTGACCTAGATTTGTTCAAATAGAATTTATTTTCTAACTATCCAATATTTATAAGATTTACATCTAGGACATTTGAAATAAATCTAATTGAAAATTTTTACTTAACAATTATTATTTCACTTTTTTCTTTGATTTTATTTCTATTTGAACTTTTCTATGAATAACATGTTTTGCTCCAACAGCATATTCCTTCTTAGTTATTTATAAACATCCGATTCCCGCCATTTAACACCAATAACCATCATAAAATAATAACTGGTAAATATCTGGATTCCATAATATGTTTAAGAAATTCATTGTATGTTTGTTTAATTTCACCTATTTGCTTGCTTCCAACAAAGTGATAGCACTTGTATGTATGTAGTATGTTATTAAATAATATCATCGCTATACTGCAAAAACTGTATCACTGACAAATGACAAATTATACAGGAGAGCGATTTAAAGGGTTTGCTCTTTAAACATCTCACTAGGAATTATTTAAAAAAATAATTTTTTCATATTCATAATTTTTTCGACGGCCTGCATGGTCGAGGGGTAAGGCTCTCGACTACGAATCCGAAGGTCGCGGGTTCAAATCCCGGCGTGCGCAAGTAATTTTTTATTTAATTAATTTGTGTTGTTTCACAATTAATTCATTTAAAAATAATATATAGTATATTTGCGCACGTTCCAGAGTGGAAGATACTCTCAGTATCGCCCTGGTGAAAGACCACCATTCAGAATTGAAACGTTGCTTGAAATGGCTTTTAGCCGTGTTTGGTGACCAGATCTGAATAGCCAGGTATTCCCCACCTTCCTCTTCCCCTTCTCCTTCCCCTCCCCAATACCTTCACCTCACAACATTCCCCAATTGGGAATGCCATAGTTTCACTGGCTCCAGACGGTTGGGAGCAGTTGGGACTCTTGTGAGGTATTCATATAAAAAAAAAAAAAAAATAAAAAAAAATTGATCATGTGACATAATAAAAATGCCATTGGTGTTTTAAAAGCCGTGCATATTTTTTATTATTGAAAAAGAAAAAAATGTTGCACATATAAAAACCTAGATACCTGACTTTTAGTCAGCTGATTTTTTTTTTTAAATGTTTATTCCTGATCTCGGGGAGGGTGCTGCAATCCCACGAGTTCCATATAATATAATATGTGTATCAAAATATAACTAAAGATAAAAATATTGTAAGGGACAAATACAAAACGATAAGAAATGAAAAAAAAAGGAATTGGCTCCATCACTTATAAATGGGACCCTGCCAGAAGTCCAGTACTGCCTTCACAAGGGTGTTTTCGCTCTTTGCTAATCGCGTTCTGTACTTGGCGATCTGTTTTTTGATTAGAGCTCGGAATCCGGGAATGCGCTGCGCAATGTATTCAGTTTTTCCAGTATGGTGATGATATGTTGTCGGTGCATAATATGAAGCTTCTAGTACTTGTATGAAGTTCGTCATTTCACTGGCATGTTATATTTTTAGATGGTCAAGATGAGAGAAGAATAGAGGAACTGCACAAAAGAAGAAACTTTTTGGCTTCATATTGTAAACTTATTGTTTATAATGTGATGCCCACAAAGAGGGCTGCTGATGTCTTCAAACATTATATCAAGGTAATTAATACATCCCTGCTCTTCAAGAGTTTTCTGTCTAAACAGGAACAATATTTATAACCCTTTCATTAAAATTGTTTTCCATTCATCTTCCATTTTTCATGATTCCACCACAGTGACATAAATTCTCTCTTCTTTTGTTTTTCTTTTAAATTTCGAATTTAGAACTAACCGGTATTGCCTTTTACATATAAAGAAGTTATCCAGGTGCATTTTTATTTCAGTATTGCCAATAGAATTCAATTTGGGATGCGGGTATGGGTACCACTCCCCTCGGGAACCATTCGCTATAACCAAAACCTTTGCCATAGGTTACCCCAAGTGGTTTTCTACATTTGGTGACTTGGCAGGGGTGCCCGGGTTCATGGGGTGAGGTTTGTCCGGGTCTTGGCTGCAAATGTGTCCCCACCAACCGCATGGTAGGCCGAATTGAGAAAGGCCGATTGAGGGAGACTCTGAGCTCTCCAGCCGGACTCTCTCAACCCATCATCGCCTTGCACCGCAGTTGGAGGGTTGGATTCATATTTTTGTCTCTCCTGGACTCGATGACCCCTAGATTCCTACTCACCCCTCATACTCTTCCTTCCCAGAACTTCATATCCTTACAAATACCCTCTACACAGCATCCCCAAAGACGACATAGGCCTTGAGGGAAATTATTTTCCTCAGGGCCTCCTGTATGGAGTTAATGTAAAAAAAATAATTTTGTTTAGTTTCTTATTAGTAGTAGGTAGGTACTTAGTTAATCACTTTTTTTTAAAAATAATGTTTATCTTCAGTGCTACAATGACTATGGAGATATCATCAAGTCTACCCTGGGAAAAGCAAGAGAGATAAACAAGCTGAACTGTGCTCTCACCATGGTGCTCAGTATGCAGAGCTTATTCACTGAGATGCTTCCACTGTGTAAAGGAAAGGTCACAAGAAATCTTCAAGAATTCAATGATCTGAAGGTATGTATTGATTGAATTTAAAAAATAATACTCAAAATGCAGATATTAACCTCTGTTAACTGATTATTTGTTATTTTATTCTGATAAAAATGTTTTTTTAATGACCCTCAGGAACTCGCCAAGCGCTTTGCCCTGTCCTTCGGCCTCGATGCGCTGAAGAACCGGGAGGCCATCACAGCCCTACACCGGGCTGGCATCCAGTTTGCCGTGCAGGACTGGGGGGGTGCAGAGGGGGGCAACGACCCTGGCTCTCCCCCGCCCCACCTCATGTTCCTGGAGATACTGGCCGAGTTCACCAACAAGCTGCTGAAGCAGGATAAGCGTGTTGTGTGAGTACCTAACCCATCCATAATACCATCTACATCACGGTGACAGAATGGGATAGGGCTTCCTTCAAAAATGATCACCAGTCATTCTTCTCCAGTCCTCGGGTCCTCCCATCTTGCTCAATTTCCAATCTTTTTCCAAGCAGTCAGTTCACCTCTTTCTCAGTCTGCCTCTAAGTCGCTTTCAATGAACCACCTACTTATAGTTCGACCTAAAACAAAAGACCGTTCACAATCGTCATTCGGAATGAAGCGCGTTATGGGAGCCGAGTGCGGCGTGGCAAGCCACTAACGTACGTTAGAGAACTATTAATAAATCATTCCTTTTCTGTGCATGTCAAAAGACTTTCGTCAGCACACCTACTTTTGCTTGTGCTCTAGCTATGGTCATTGATTTTCTGTGTACAGCCAACCGGACCATAATATTCAAAATTACAGACGGACCTCGGCTTTTGCACATTCGACTTTCACACAATTCGCTATTTCGCACATTTTGGAAATATATATATATTTTTTTTTATTTTTTGGTGATAATGCAAAAATGTTTTGTTTCCGTGCAGTTGTTTCCCTGTAGCACTATGAAATGCATATGAACCAGGTCCGTACTGTGAAAAGTGTTACGTTCTGTTCGTACATATGCATTAACATACGAGCGCGAGCGAGTCCGAACTCATGCATTTGTATGTACTAATCTGTACACACTCCTGTCTGATCTCTACTGGTTTAGTCTTGCATCAGCGCACGTACTGTTCGCATTATTCTGCGAGTTTTGTTTCAAATATTTCGTACCTGTTTTAACATGAGTGAAAAATGAAGAAACTGCGAAGTAGATATGGCTAAAAAAAAACAAGAACCCATAAACTTCATACAATCGAAATGAAGATGGATATAATAAAACGCTCTGAAAATAGAGAGTCTTATGCTTCAATCGGCCGTTCGTATGATATAAACATGTCTACGATATATTCGATATTAAAGAATAAAGATAAAATTAAAGCATATGTAAAAATTTTGGAAATATATCTTCAAAAATTGTTTCCAAAAGGCACGGCATAGTGATGGATGAAATGGAGAAATCTTTGTGTTATTGGATAAGTAATCAAAATCAAGAAAACATCCCTCTGAGTACTTCAATGATTCAAGCAAAGGCTCTTAGTTTGCATAAAGATTGGAAGGCTAGACTAAACAAAGATTCTAACACAGTGTTTCATGCAAGTAACGACTGGTTTTCAAATTTGAAAACAAGGTATTCTTTACACATTATTAAATTCACTGGAGAATCAGCTGATGAAGATGCTACAAAAGACTTTATTTCGTCATTGTCCAAAATTATTGAAGATGGAGAATATACCTCTAGTCAAATATTCAATGTAGATAAACCTTCTAAAAACCGATTGACATTGCTTCTTGGTGGAAATTTAGCTGGTGTTTTAAAATTGAAGCCAATCTTAGCTTATCAAGCAGAAAATCCTAGAGCATTGAAAGGGAAAGATAAAAACATTGCTTCCAGTCATTTGGAAATCCAATAAAGCCTGGGTTACTGCTTTAATATTTAAAGATTGGTTCACTTCACATTTCGTACCAGCAGTAAAACATTATTGTGAAGTTAATAATTTACCATTTAAAGCATTATTAATCTTAGATAATGCTCCAAGACACCCAAAATCTCTACAAAATTTATACCCAGAAATCAATGTTGTGTTTCTTCCCCCCAATACTACGTCTACTGTCTCATACAACTCATGAACCAAACGGTGATAGCTACGTTTAAACAATATTACATGTGGTCGATAATGAATCAGGCCATCAAGGCAACTGACATAGAAGGTGGGCCCACATTAAAAGATATCTCAAAGAATTATACATAACCTATGGAACGCAATAAACAATATTGGAGACCCATGGGCTGAAATAAAAGAGTCAACAATGAAAGGTTCATAGAAGCAACTATGCCTACAGATGTCGAGTGATTTCATAAATTTTGATGAAACTCCAGAAACCATCACACTTGAAATAGTTCACCTAATGAACGAACTAAACCTAGATGTTAACAGTGAAGATGTTAATGAGATGATTGAATCTCATTAACATTCTGAACCCTTGACTAATGAATTTCTAATGGACCGACAAGAGAACGAAAATAGTATACAAATTGAAAGTGAGGAAGAAGAACCAGAAGAAATCATCAAGACCCTAACAATAAAAAAACATGAACGAAGCTTTTACTCATCTCGAGACATTTTTTTATATTATGGAAGAATGTGATCCCAATGGAAAACGCATATCTCAAGTGCGTAGGGCGATCCACAATAGTACTGCATGTTACAGAACCCTCTATGAAGAAGAGAAAAAAGTAGTAAAATACAACTAACCCTTGACAAGTTTATTAACATATTAGTTACGGCGATGTTTGTTAAAAATCTGTTACTTGCGGCGGGCGGGATTAGATCGCAGTCCCCCTACCGGATGTATGTTAGCAAACTTCAAACTGTGGAGCTCGTATCAATAAAAAAAAAACTTATTTATAAAAAAATATTCGTCCACAAATCGAAATATAAAAAAAAAATGTTAAATACACTTCATATAATATTATATAATAACAACACAGTTTAACAAGCGCTGAAATCGCAACAGCTGCGAATAAAAAATGATATTAGGGCTTCCCCACTTGAGTCTATTGCGTCATAAGTATCAGCTAATGACTAAAGAAAAAGTCAATGATCTTCGTATTTTATTTCATTTTGTGACAATGAAAAAGAAAGTACCGTCTGTCGTCTATGTTTAAAATTAATTTCCAATTCTTCCTTGAAAATAATTATGACTTTTAGCAATGTTTTGGACCAGTGAAGAGTCCATAATGATGTATGTATTATAGTGACACCTATCCGCTACACCGCAAAGCCAATATTACAGAAGAAATTACAAGTTGAAAACGTGTGTTTTGTGCACGGAAATGCACAAAAATGTGCACCCCGCCGCAACGCAAGGTTTCTGAAACGCACAAAGTACAGTTTTTGTTAGTGTAAGTGTTTTTTTTTTACATCCCTCTACTTTCGAACATTTAACTTTCGCACACATTTTCAGGAACCAATCATATGTGAAAGTCTGTATTTGTAAAAATTGTGTTTTCGCGATGGCCAGTCAATTAAGGGTCCAGTATAAGGTGGCGTATTCACCGCCGTAAGGAATTTTAGTCGGCAAACTCAAAACACGGACCATCGCGAGCCGGCAGCAGGATTGGGGAAATGGGAATAATGTAGACCACGCCGGATTGGAAAAAAATGTTCGGCATATTGATGGAATATGAAACAAAAACATTTGCTCATATTTTTTTTTGTTTATTCGCTGTATAAAAATAAATGAATAGAAGCTTGACAGACTTAACTTAAGCAGTCGGAAAAGGAAGGATTTTTTTGCCGCTTACTGCAAAGTAAAGCAAGTCGATCTGTTGGTAATAGGATAGGGTAACTGATGAGAATATGTTTTTTTCAATTTATATATAATATATTATTGTCAGTACCCATACAAAGTGCCTCCCTTTTACAAAACATTTGTTTTGTTACTATTTATGTATTTATTTCTTCACAGCATAATCTTTTATTTATGCTTCGGAAATATTATAGAAATGGGAAACGTGGACCAACTGCTCAGAAATACTAATAAGCACAGTTTTTTGACACAGGGAATTATTTTCATGGCTTTTGAATCAAGGAATCCGATTTTCGATTGTCCACTGGGGGGGATTCAAGGTGGTTGAAATGAATTGGATGCTTTTTTTATATGGCTATTCTGTTAGTGGCTTTGGTTTTTATTAATGGTTAAGTAATCCTACTATTATATTTAAATTGGGAACCAGATGGAGGATGTGAATTAGATCCCGTTTATTAAACGGGAATAAGAATTACTTGTCTTTCGATAATTTTTGGGATTTAGAAACGCCCTTCACTATTGTATACTAAACAGCAGTAAAAATAAAACATAGGTAGATAAATGATTTATAATCCACTCCAGACGCACACAATAAGCTTCAATACAATTCACCAGTAGTCTAGTCAATGAAGGCAATAAGAAAACTGAAATTTTGCAGGTGAATAATACTTATAACAGGGAGTATTTTCACAAAAGTGCCCCATCTTTCCCTTGTCCCGCCCAAAGTAAAGTAGACTAAATATGCTATAATTTGAAATCAAATACGTTTCTTAATAGTGTCCGAGATACAGAGGTTCTAAATTATGCAAATTTTTCGTAAGTTGTCATTCTTCGCTATTTTTTAGTGATTTAGTCAATTTTGACAGCGAAGGAGTAATTTTTCGACAAAGGTTAATCAACACCTTTTTAAAGTAGACTAAACATGCTATAATTTGAAACCAAATCGGTCTCTAAGGACCTAATATCGTCCGAGATACAGTTGTTTTAAATCACGAAAAAAATTCTATGTTGTCATTTTCTGCTATTCTTTTTAAAGTTTCAGTCAATTTAAACAGTAATTTTTCGGCAAATGTTAATTAATGCTTTTGAAAGTAAACTAAACATGCTATAATTTGAAAACAAATTGGTGTCTGAGGATCTAATAACGTCCGAAATATAACTGTTCTAAATAAAGAAAAAAATCTATGTTATTATTATAGTTTTTTTCAATTTTGATTGTGAAGGACCACGATCAAAGTGAATTAATATTCAAGAATTTAAAACCAAATTGATCTCCGGCAACCTAACAGCATCCTAGAAATAGCTGTTCTAAATAATGCAATTTTTTTCTTTGTGATCATTCCTAGCTTTTATTATTATACGTTTTGACGTTAGATTTGAGTTCAATGCACCATCAAACCCCCAAATCTCGATTTTCAACGAAATCGGTCGAGAACTGGAGAAATTCAAATTGGCCGCAGAAATCATACATTTTGATGTTAGATTCGAGTTTAGTTCACCCCTAAATACACTAATTCCGATTTTGAACGAAATCGGTAGACAACTGAAAAAAAAAATACCATAGAAATTACGCATTTTGACATTAAATTTGAGTTCAGCACCCCCCTAACATGACTTACGCCGTTTTCGAACCAAATCGGTGTGAATATCTAGAAATTCAAGATAGCCGCTAAAACTACGGATTTTGTTAGGCACAGATCGGCATACTTATATATGCAGTCGGGGCGTCACGATTGTAAATTATATATTTTAAAAATAATTCGTTCATTCCTTAGTTTCGCTTTAGACACACATAACCTTGTAGATCTGTACCACGTCTGCTGTTTTTTTCCAGTGCACAGGCCTTTTATATTGTGCTGTATAATAAATTAATCACTTTTTGGACCATCTTGGAGCAGTCTCCCGTCTCCCCAGCTATTCGTTATAAAACAGACGAAAATATCGAATTTCAAATGGACGTCCGTTCGCTTCGAAGGTTTTCTCTCAACTGATTTGTTCAGGTGAAATCTTTTGTTTTATAAAGATCGCGCGGCGGCTGACGTTTCCCATACAATTTCTCTATGACAGAACTGAATCTAAAAATTCGGAAACTTTGAGTGAATCACACTTAAAATCTAAATTTACTGAATTATTTTTAATAAACGCCCTTGGTTTTTAATCTTATTTGTAATGGGTGCAGCGTAACGGCGAAGGCACTGTCGAGCGTTTTACTTAAAATTACAGTAGATATAATGTAAAAGATTACAGTTTAAGAATTTCACTGAAATTTCAGTGACGTTTCAGTGAAATTCTTAAACTTAAATTTCACTGAAACGTCACTGAAAACCTTAGACATTATCGTAACTTCCTGTTAAGAATTTGCAGATAAATTATGTGTTGTATTGCTTACTTTAGCATACTGCGAAGTGACGTTTAGCGCCTTATTTGAGTCTTCCCCCTTAAATGCATACTTTAATCAGGGTGACCACAGACTAGGATAACTCATCAACCAGAAATTATCAGAGAATTTAATTCCTCGTTTATTTTC
The DNA here is from genome assembly GCA_022606495.2 of Halesus radiatus. NCBI lineage: Eukaryota > Metazoa > Arthropoda > Insecta > Trichoptera > Limnephilidae > Halesus > Halesus radiatus. The sequence goes on from JAHDVE020002761.1 coordinate 120,459, forward strand.
ACTTAATATTGTCGTGACTTTTGAGTAAGTTAAAGTGCTTGAAGATTGAAAAATACCACATTATTGATGTTGTTAAAGACAATTTTTTTTTTCGGAAAAACTATTTTTTGTATGAACATTTTATCTCGATGCAAAAAATTGAAATTTTGAAAAAAAAAAATAATCGTTTTCAACAAAAACACCATCAATGAAGTCGTATTTTTCAATCTTACCACTCGACCTCACTCAAAAGTCATGAGCCGCCAATGGTATCTAGTATTGTAATAACACTCTGTCGATGAGAGCCATGATAATTCAGGATATTACGAATCTATGCACACTATTTGCTTGAAGCTTCTGCACACTTTATATAACAATTCCATTCTTTATTCTTTCAGCCTCAACCTGCTGGACCAGAAGATAGCGGCGGGTATGCCTTCGTCTCGCGGTGAAGATTGGCAGCCCCTGCTCACCTACCGGAACACCCTGGTCCACGGGGAGGCTGAGTTGCCCCCGCAGACCTCCAAGAGGGCATACACCAGAAAACGCAAGGACTTGGGTACGTTATAAAATGTATTTTAGTCCCGAGCAATAGTCTTTTTTCAAACAAGCTTACTATATCTCACGCCATCGGACAGTAAAGGACAGGGAATATCATGTGGTAAAAGCGTGTTGGCATTTGGTTCTTGTCATTGGGGACATGTGAAATAAATGAAGATTTTTTGTGACTCAAATATCATTTGTCTTTTTACATTAGCTCAGAAATCACTGGTTAAAGTCTGTCGGGTGCGTCATGATACACCCTGTGTGTATCTTCTATTATATAAAGAAGAATGTCCCGGGCTGGCGGTGTTTGTTTTGTATACAAATCTATAGTTAATATTCCTAGCTTAATGAAATTTTGCATACTTGACTTTCAAAAGAAGAGGAAGGTCCACTGTATATATGAAATTTCTCACATATGATGTTAGGTTGGGATAGGGGTACGAGTAAAAAAGAATTGTTACTAATCATGAATGTTATATTGTTACCAGGACACCAAGAGGAAGAAGAGGATGAGAATGCCGACAGCGACCAAGAGGCCCCACGGTATATGTATTGATAGATTACCAACATAGCCGCTTTATTTTCTTTCTTTTTTTGCCGGTTTAAGAATTTTTTTTTATATCTACTTAGCAGGGTTAATACCAAATATTGTTGTTCATACCAAAATTATTCATTTACATAGTTCATACTGAAATCTATTGGAATAGAATATATAGATCGGTCCTTATGGTACTCACCGTGCGTCTATCGGTTTGTATTGTTAAAGGACTATCTAGGTATTTAATATCAATGGGTAGGCTTTCATTTTTTAGTATACTATGTAGTTATAAAGATAGTTAAAATCCTTACATAAATTTTAAAATAAAATATATGGTTTTTTTTGTTTGTTTTGTAGGTTAGGTCATTATATTTCATATTGTTGACAATTTTACTTCATTTTATTTTTATTAATTTGACTATTAAAATAATATTTATTATCATCTGTTGTTATATCACCATTCTGGCTATGTGTCTTTCATTGTGTGATTAATGTCTTACAGGTACTGAGCAATAATTCCAATGGAGTTAGCAGTACACCTATACCTATTTTAACAATAATTATACTTTAAATAGTGATGTGTTGTCGCGTACAAATATTTGACAAAAATTCTCTTGAAATTAACAGCGTTCAGAGTAAATATTGAATAAAGTCAATATTCTGTAAAAATATAAAGTTTTTCAAAAATTGTAAATCAGAAATATATATATTTTTCTATATAAAATTAACATTCTTGTTATATAGTATAAATATGTTTTCATTTTAACAATTTTGTACTCGTATTTAAGTGGTTGATTAAAATTTTTAAGAAAGTGTGTGGAATAATGTTTTGACAATATATTTTCTTGATCATTTTGACAATTCAACATTTTGTATATTTATTAAAGAAATATTTTCAAAATACTGTTTTTATCGCCTTTGTCAAAATTTCCTTATGTACTTATACAAAACTTCCTAACCCAATCCATCCATTTTATTTTATCTTGCATACTTAATAAAAATATTGTTGTATTTCTTAATATACTCTTGTAGTGGTAGTTTTTGTTTCATTATTTTTTGATTATGCATAATTATTTATAATGAATTATTAATTAATTAATTAATTAATAATATAGGATTTAGTTATTATTATTTAGTCCATTTCCCAAAAATCTACCCCGCTGCCCACTTTGCATTCCCATCTCAAAATTGAAAATGATTTCACTAGCATCTGTTTTTCCTTCTGCATTTAATCCGTGCCCACATCAACAAATCCCTTCCTACAGCCTCTTCCTTAACTCGCCACATTGTACAACCGTGTGGCGATATAGTTCCCCTCTCTACGTTGTACATTACTCTTGTGAGGTGTCACATAAAAAAACTTAACCTTGTTCCTTTAACTGGGCAATTTTCACACAATACCTATTTAAAACAAGCCTTTCAACAAAATTCTACATGTGGCACAGTTAAGTACAGTAAGTACCGCCTCGATAATCAAAGCTCATTTGAAAATATAAAGCTGATTTTGCTGCATTTAAGATTTGACAAAAAAGTTGTTTGATGTGAAATTAAAATATATTTCTAGCTTTAGGTCAAAAAGAAAGTCCATAAGGAGAAGGTGTCATCTAAGGGTTAAATATATAAAAACAGAAATTCCTCGTGCAAGATCCACCAGCAAGTCGTCTTCAGAAGAATCCGTGCCCCTAATATCCAGTATCTCCTCCCTGAATCTTCAAGACTGATGCAGAAACTCATTCCATATTATAAATTAACCTGATCTACACGGCTGTCACACATGTGATCCATTGGCGGCTATACCCCTACGCGAATGTCCCATATGTGATTCATCGGCGGCTATAACTATATGGGATGTCCCATGTATGATCCATCGGCGGCTATACCCCTACGCGAATGTCCCATATGTGATTCATCGGCGGCTATAACTATATGGGATGTCCCATGTATGATCCATCGGCGGCTATACCCCTACGCGAATGTCCCATATGTGATTCATCGGCGGCTATAACTATATGGGATGTCCCATGTATGATCCATCGGTGGCTATACCCATACGCGGATATCCCATAATATGTAAAATTTCACTAAAACACATGCATTGTGTCAAAACATGCCGCTTGATGGGGTAGATTATGTTGAAAAGGCCACCGTCGCAAAAGTTAAATAAGGACTCCAGTCCATATTTTTTTTATCAATGTAGTCATTCTAACCTAAATACCAATATATATTATTTAAATTATTTTTCATAATTAACTAATTTTCAAAGTCCCCGAAGACGCACAAAATCTATGGTTGATATTAAAATGTCAGATGTCAAAACAAGGAAGGCCGACACCGTACATAATTTAATATTCTATTTATAGTAAACCATAACTAAACATAAGTAATAAAATTATGTACCTATTTAGAAACTAACTCCAATAATATTTACAATAACATTGTCATTATTTCTGCATTGAGAATTGATTTGCCCACGAATATACATTGTACCTTATTTCTTTCAATATTCATTTTTTTTATCTTGAACAATAATTATAGAGCTTTTACCCAAATTAAGTTGAAATTTCACCAAAAAAAAAGTGCACTTTTAGAATACAAAACAAGAATACATGCAGTCGAGACCCATGACGTCAGATGTCGAGAATGCAATGGTAACAACAGAACAGGGTGTTTTGAAGAGATGGTTTTTTATTCACTTTAAATAACGATTTTTAAATTCATAATAAAACTTAATCGGCATTTGCTGATCTATGCATATGAATATACATATTGTTCACTGGAGTTCCTTATTACATTTAAACCTTGGTTTTACAAAAATAATTGAATTGTTATAATACGGTAGATATCTACAAAGTTGTGTAACACAAGTAGACAAAAAAAACTAATAAACTAAAATAATGTAATACAAGGTTTGGGATGTTGTTAATAATATTTATTTATGCTTCAATATCAGTCCATTACTGTTAAAGAAGTGTAGTACACTTATTAAACTTTCCCAAAAACTGGTTACATATTTTCAGTACCAACATATTTTTTGATAAAAAATAAGTTTTTAAAAAAATCTCATTATTCTTTTGGTACATGGAAATAATCGGTATTTTATAATAAATATAAAAAACTTCATAAATTAATGATTATTGTTTTATTTTCATTTTAAAAAAACATGTGTAACTGTTTTTTGAAAACATTTACACAAAAAAACAAAACAAATGGGCGTTACCATCCACATTTTTGTGTGCATACAGAATGTTTTTGTCTTCCGACATCGATGGAAAACATTCCTCTTGGGGGTGAAGAGGGGAAGGTGGGAAGGGTTTGTTTCATTTTTTTAAATGCCGTACGATGCGGTTCCATCTATTCGTTTCATCCTATGGAACTTCGTCATAAATCGGATGGGTTTTTTTTGGGTTATGTGTACTGACCAAAATTATAACGTTATTATAAGAAGTTTGCTTATGGTATCAGTAATAATAATTTATTTAACTGTTATGTATTCTCTTATTTTGTGTGCTATTTCTAATAGGATTACATCCCTCATATTAAGAACTTTTAAAAGTAATAATAATAATCGGATGATTTTTATAGCACCGTTTTTGTGAAAAATCACCTCAAGGGTGCTGTACAAATCTTACTTCCTATTCTGACATTATTCCTATATTACAACTATGACATTTTTTTATTTTTTTTGGACAGGCTATCATTACACATTATTTATAGACCATATAAAGACATGCAGTTAAATTATCAAAACTAAATATGGCTTGATCTAAGTTTTCATACATGTTAAATTGAAAAAAAAAAAAAAGCTAACTGTATTTATTCCTTACGATATATTGCAAAACGCTAATACAAATGATAGGAGTTATGTGAAGTTGGGCGGCGGGTGAGGACGGGGGCCGGGGGAACTGATCCATATCCATATCCAATCTTCTTTGTCTTTGTTGGTGACGCCCCTGGGCGGCCTGACGGGACGCTTGGTGTTGGTCTGCCCGTACGCCAGGTAGCGCTTGTCGGCCGGCTTCAGGATCTGGAAAGAGCACACCAGCGTGTCGTCCATTTCTCGCCCCAGCCGGTGGTGTCCTTGTCGGGGTCGGACCACAGCAGGTCGCAGAGCAGCCTGGTCGGGCACGTCCGTGGGCCGCATGATGCACCGGATCTGCTCTGTAGACTGGAGGTCAGAACTCAGGTCGCCGTGACAGCAGAAGATCTTCTCGTCAAATGTCTTTTCCTATTGCGCCTTTCTCGGCAGCCACGAAATCTAAAGTAAATATGCATATAAGCACATCTTTTTCTTGTTAGTTTTTATTATTATAAAAAAAGTAAGAACCTAAAACCTACTTTATATATAATGCAATGTTTTAATTAGACATAAAATAGGTTTTTAGGTTCTTAGTTTGGGGTTTTTTTTCGTAAATAAAAAAAAAATAACCTAAAAGCACACAAAAACTTGAAAATTTAAATGAATTAAAATGCGTGCTTTTGCTTCTCCGGTGACTGAAATAGTTGTAATTAAACTAATAAAAGTTGTTCTTCATTTTGTGCATATTAAGAAAGTCATGCTTATGCATATTTAATCATCGTTATAAACATAACTATATTACAGTGTTTACACAAAATGTTTCTTATTATTTTTACATTCATTGACATTTTTTTTTTTTTTATTTTTTTTTTTATTCAAACAAACAAATCAATGGTATTTTATTCCAACGTATAAAAATTACATAGTACATTCAAAAGATTATTCTTGAATTCATCTTGCAGGAGACGGAATGTGTATGAAAACAAATGTTTTTGTGTAATGTTCGGAAAAAAGTTCGCAGGAGACGCGGCTTTATATACGGTTAATTTTTGTAAAATTGTTTTATTTTTTATTATTACGTTTGTACCTTCAACATCGCAGCTGCCACTAAAATACTACAAGAAGATACCCCGATTGCATGTTGTAGGCGCAGTCAAAATAATATTCTAGTGAAAAGAGAAAGGAGATAAGTTCAGGTTGACACACTTCACTTTGGAGGCGTCCAGAGGAACGGACCAGAGCTTGACAAATGATAACTTTGCCGTCGAGATCATAGATATTGAGAGCGCCAGTGTAAAATGTATCCCTGGAATGAAGAATTATTTCCTGAATATCTATTCTAATTTAGTTAGTTATAAACACTCGTAAGAGTATGGTAATTATAATGTATACATTTTTCTTTTCTTTGCACACCATCAATGTAAATATAAAAATGATATAAACTCCATGCCCACGGCCTCCATGGTCGAGGGGTAAGGCTCTCGACTACGAATCCGAAGGTCGCGGGTTCAAATCCCGGCGTGCGCAAGTAATTTTTATCTAATTAATTTGTGTTGTTTCACAATTAATTCATTTAAAAATAATATATGGTATATTTGCGCACGTTCCAGAGTGGAAGATACTCTCAGTATCGCCCTGGTGAAAGACCACCATTCAGAATTGAAACGTTGCTTGAAATGGCTTTTAGCCGTGTTTGGTGACCAGATCTGAATAGCCAGGTATTCCCCACCTTCCTCTTCCCCTTCTCCTTCCCCTCCCCAATACCTTCAGCCTCACAACATTCCCCAATTGGGAATGCCATAGTCTCACTGGCTCCAGACAGTTGGGAGCAGTTGGGACTCTTGTGAGATATTCATATAAAAAAAAAAAAAAAACTACAATTGCCAATCAAATATAATAAACACTTTTTTTGGGTCATTATTTTCCCCAAATCTACAACACAACTTAAACGGGCGGTACGTCATCCCAATCCTGGAACTATCGGGACTTTTATAGGTTTTTATAGTTCCTGAATGTCAAAACCTTAAATAATATTTTGTGCATCACTTTTTATAGGTTTTCCCATTTGTATCGCTTTATTTCAGAAAAAAAATTGTTGGAAGAAACCGAATAACGAAAACATTGCGTTTTTATTTCCTCTGCTGGTCGTCTGCAAAGATATCATTGTAATATGTTTGTATTTTAAAATAGGTAAGTACTCATTGATAAAATGATAATAACAGTGGTAAAGCTTGGGTATATATTATTTTGGAACTACAAAATGACATTAATATGGCAACATCAAGCTACTCACAAAAATTTTTGAATGTGTTCTTCCATCCTCCGTCTTTATTTAGTGGTTCTTCAGATTCAAATGTTTTCACAGTTCGTTTTAAAGACACAACATAATTATTTATTTTGCGCTTTTTTCCATTTTTGATTTTTATCTGTGACTTTGATTTTCTTATTTATGTATCTATCATCTAATAGATGATTTTTTCGGAAATACAAAAAAATCGCTTTTCCATGTAATTATCTTCCTTAAAAAAGTTACATAAAATTATCTTAGAATATGATGGAGAATCATATCGTTTCAGATGTTCCACAAATTTCTGAACACCGTTTGGTAAAGTAAAAAATATCTATATTTTTATATTTTAAATAAAGTGGTATATACAAAGTGTATTTTCAATTTATATAATAAAAAATATCTGTTTGGACCATTGCACTTTTTAAAACATGCATTAATCTTCTTATGAGCCATCTTGGTGTTGTCATTTAAAACGTTTCAAACGATCACAGAGCCTTCATTATTTGTCTTCTATAAAACTGTACCTATGTTGACTAAAAATAAGTAGGTGACCTACCACTTAAAATTGATGAATAAAAATAAGAGGTAGGCGCCAAAATTCCTGTTTTCATGCGGCTAGAAACACGCCCTTTCGAATGAACGCGCCTCCAACGAAAAACCCAATGATATCCCAACGTGCTGGAAAACCCGCCGTTTATTGTAGGTATAGATACTTACAGTACACTTTACTAATATCACAATAATAATATTATTATATCTGACAAGCGCCAGATGATGATCTTGTTCACGTTCCGGAGTGATCAATCAGACAATATTTGCAGTAGTTCATCAAATTTTGCAGCCAGTGTGGAAAAACCAGAAAATACACGTGCGATATTATATTATTTTAGTTGCAGTTACGTCGCCGCTGCGGATTGGTTCTCGTATTGCGTGTACACTGTACAGTACCTACGCACGCCGCGCTTGCTAATGGGAAATGGCAAGGGAATTCGCGATTGATTGGAAATTTGATCCAACAATACAGAAGCTGCTGTAAAATCAGTTCACTTTCTTAAAGACCCGTTTATGCACCTGTGTTATTGACTAATTGATTGAACACGAATTTTTTCCTCCTCGTTTGCGCAAGAGTTGTAATTGTTTGTTTATCTTTTGTTTGTGCTATTTTCTGGTACAACCCGCGATAACTCCTCCACCATAGGAAAAAGACGACTCTTTTTTTTATATGAATACCACACAAGAGTCCCAAACTGCTCCCAACCGTCTGGAGCCAGTGAGACTATGGCATTCCCAATTGGGGAATGTTGTGAGGCTGAAGGTATTGGGGAGGGGAAGGAGAAGGGAGAGAGGAAGGTGGTGAAAAGGGGAAATACCTGGCTATTCAGATCTGGTCACCAAACACAGCTAAAAGCCATTTCAAGCAACGTTTCAATTCTGAATGGTGGTCTTTCACCAGGGCGATACTGAGAGCATCTTCCACTCTGGAACGTGCGTAAATATACCATATATTATTTTTAAATGAATTAATTGTGAAACAACACAAATTAATTAAATAAAAATTATTTGCGCACGCCGGGATTTGAACCCGCGACCTTCGGATTCGTAGTCGAGAGCCTTACCCCCCGACCATGGAGGCCGTCAAATCTCTCTTTTAATCTTCAAATAGACAAACTATTTTTGCTTGTGCTTCTGATCAGATTTTTCCAAAGGTTAGTTTTAAATATTATTGATTTGAAAATAGTTAGGTATGTACTTTGTTTCATACCACTGTTTGTTATTTGAATCCGACCGGATATCGCTTTGACTCGGGGTTCAATATTTTTACTATTATTTTATTTATAATGTCACACCGCAAAGTGATTGTTTTCCACGAAAATATGATACAGACTAATACATTTTAGAAAAATTCAGAAACCCCCGTAAATATATAATACTTACTGTAAAATTATGTAAAGGTATATATTGTTTATCCCGGTTGGGGAGCTTTGCTTCTGAAACATGTAGATATTTATTAATTTAATCATATAAAGATTTATATTTACTAAGATATAATCATTCTTCCTTTTTTTAGATATATTTAACTTTGTAAGACTCAAACTGAACGGAAATTTACTACGGCCGATTTTTTAAATTTTTTAAAGCCTTAGTTTTGCTCAGGCCTCAAAGATAAACCAAATAAGTAGGTATGATGGTTCATGCGGAGAGTAGGAAAAGATGACCGGGAGGGTTGAATGTTTCTCTTTAATGTCTTACAATAGTGTAACAGAAAGAAGACAAATAATGTAAAGTTTACTTTAGATCAGTTAAATGTGTAGGCAGTGGCGTGCATTCCATAAAGGCTGAACAGCTGTGCCTACCTACGAAAATAATAAACAAATAAATTAATTATAAGTTATTAGAAAACAAATGACAAATTTCCAAGAAATAGGTAAGAACTTATACGCTCATTTATTCAGTTGGCCAACACAATCAACAGAATAGGATAATATAATGGCCGTTTCAAATATTTAATACACAATTATTCATATCCGAACTTTAAAAACTATACAGAGATTACTTGTGGTTGTACATCAATACACGCCGCTGGGTGTAGGATTGTATATAACATCGAAAATAGCCATTATGTTTTATGTGAAACAATTAGCTTTTACTTTTTTAACTTCATAATATTGGTGAAATTATAGTTCTCGTATATTTTATGCTAGTCATATTTGAATATAATATCGCCACCTTAATTAGTAAATTACTTAAGTCTGTTTTGGCTACTTAACAGGAGAAACAAAAAACTGATCTTTCACTACTTTGGATTTTAAAATTTTGAGTTTAGAACCACCTTACGTACATAATAAAGGTACATAATATTTTTTTCGCTGTTTTGATACAAGATAAAAAAGTAAGAGTACTTTTTTTTTAAGAGTCGATCGAATATCAATGTTATGAATGGCAAATAAATCTAACATGAAACCCCTCTACCCTAACCTGAATATTTTCTTAAATGAATAACAATTTTTTATTTAATTTATGTATTTTTAAATTTAAGTTACTAATTTTAAAAATACAGATATCAGGTTTTCGTAGTAATATGTATTTAAATAAATGCTAAAAGGTGGCATTCAAATCTCAATTAGTGAAATAATGGATTTGCATAAATATCTAATTAAGGTGACGTTACTGTTATAATATGCACAAAAGTATTTATGATTAATACATAGCATATTATCTGCAGTGTTTTACAGTGACAAATAACCGCGAAAATCCCGATGAAAACCAGTTCTGATCGCAATTATTAGAAGTCATTTTTGAGTTTAATAGGAAACGGAGATCAGAAGACAAGCTTTTTGTATTCTAATTTTGACGGCCTACATTTTTCATTACTTAATTTAAATGAAGGCGTCTAGTCGGGCTAGTTTGCGGGTTCGTTTCCCGGCCCAGCGCAATAATATTCATAGGTGTATTCCTTTATTTTTTCAGAATGTTACATAAATATTGTAATAAAATCTCTTTAAACTGATTGATCAGTATGTCAACGGGTGAAATATAAAAAAGGTAGGTACATATATTGCAATATTGTTTCGATTTCTCTACGAAAAAAATAATATTTACCACAATTGAAACAAGGGTATAAACAAATATAGAGAAAATAAAAAAGGATAAAAAAAACTACGAGGAAAATCTGAGAAAAAGATAGAAAAAAAGATTAGTACAAAAATCTTTTTCTCATAAGCAGTTTTTCGGCACGCATCTCCTTCTGAAATTTAGTTCACATTTTTTCATTAAACTGGGTAACATGTTGTGAATGTTTGAGACATAGTATTCTAAGGTTCTTTGACCGTATTTATTTAAGTAGCTGAGAATTACAAATCCATCGTTTGCAGTTAGTCTTGTGTTATGAGCATGTACCACTATTTTGTTATATTCAGGATTGAGATGTACCTTGACTCATAATTTTAAGCCACAATATAGCACGAAGAGATAATTTTTTTTTTTAATAATATATTATTTTTAAATAGATTGATATTAGTATATTGAGAGCAGTTAGTCTAGTCAATTGCGTGTCGTTGATTTTCAAGTTTAACGAACCTTACAAAAATGTGTTTAAAAATACTGATTAATAAAATTGATATTTACTGAAGATCCTATGTGACGGTTGTTTATATCTGTTTTTCCAACACGAATGCGCGGGTGTAAAAATAGAGGTACCAAATAATGTTTGTCCATAACGTTTGGTTAGTACCTAATACAGTAATAATTACCAACCATAAATAAAATAAAAATATGTAAAAACCCGTGTTTGTTTGATTTTTTTCTTACTTTTTGTAATTTTTGGATCCGGTTAAGAAAGTTAACAAGTCTGTCTTATTTTCGCGCTTAATCGTGCGCACTATACAATGATATAGACACCTAATACAATGCCGTTTCTGTTTTCCCAGTTAGCACGTTATGTTGATTACTAAAATTGGTGTTTGTTGAGGTTGTTAGTCAAAGTAAAATAATGTATCACCTAGCTATTCACACCTAGTATTAAATCATTGTTTTGGCTTAACATGTCACAATTTTTATCATAATTTTTTTTTATTTATATATGTTTTAATGGAGACATTTATATACTTATAACTATTTAAATCATATGTATAAATAAAATATTAAGAATTGTGGTATGTTGAGCCAAAGGAAGTCTAAAAATATGAAATTAAAGAATTTTATCACAATTTAGTAAAAAAGCATTTTATTCCCGCTCTAAACCAGCAGACCGAGCGCGAGCATCGAGCGGCGAGGCTTATAAGTGTTAGTACAACAATAATATCCTCTTTAAAAAAAAAAAAAAAATTTTAACGAAAAAAGGTGTAAAATTATATTATGCAGGTTACCTAATATTTTTTTTAGAAATTTCGATTTCTATAATTTATTACGAATATATTTCACATAAAATCTATCAAAATGAATGGAAAAACTCAATTCATACAACTCGGGCCGCTAGAGGGCGCTAGTGTAGCATATTGCCATAAAATGTCAGGAGCTGGACGTATTGTCATTTTAGAGAATTTGATGAGACAAATAAGGAATGGGAAGAAAAGGAAAATCAAACAACCAAGAGAACATCTGCTGGGGGAAGTCGAGCACACAACACAATCCACTTTAATTAGTTCATGTTTTCAGATCATTTAAAGCCCGAGAATAAACTAGAGCGCGGTACTTCCATCTAATCACAACGAAACGACGAAAACGAGAAGAAATACCTTTGAAAAACATTATTCACCATCTCCATCAAGACGAGAAAGCCGCCAAAACGTTAAAAACCAATCATTTTTCTTTCCTCTGCACGAAAACAATACAACTCAATTTTCTCAATCACTTTTGATCTATTCTTCAAATAGTGATGCTTAGGAAGGTGGGTACTGGGATAAATGCCATGACGGTAGAAACTTTATACGCGCGCCAATATATTATATATCATTTCCAAATCCAACAAAAAAGACTTTAAAAATATCGCTGAATGATCATAATATTAACAAATGAATCCGTCAGAAAACGAAAGCTTTCTTTTTCAGATGTAGTTAAAAGATTGCCAAACTTCTGTGGTCCTGGGCTCGATTAGAGGACAGCGGGCAGAGAAGAAGAGTGCTCGATTGGAGACCTAGAACAGATCCCACGAGTCTGAGTGGGCTAGAGGAAAATCGAAGCAAAGGAGAGGCCTGTTACCAATAATTATAATTAACCCAATGTGGCTGACTATAAAAATAGTGTACGTTGACTTAAAATTGAAAAAAAACAAAAGATCACAATTTTCACTTCCTACCGCTGCGTGCTGTTACATAGATATATTTTCTCTATATTCGTGACTTTCCAGAACAAAAAGATTAAAAGCTAAGTACGTACTTGCCTATCTAAAAGTTATTTTTATCAAATTCGTGCTTTTGGCATTAAAAAACTTTAATGCCAAAAGTTAGTAAGTTACTTTCGCTGTCAAATCAATTATGGCACCCTAATGACAAGCAAGAATTCACAACATCATAACTTTATATAAACCCGAGCAAGGCCGGGTACACATCATAAAGTTTTATAATAAGTTGTTACCAAACGCCTTTGTTCTGGAAAATCGAAAAAAAGTCACGCCACCCTACACACAAAAAGATTTTCAGAGCGATTATTTAACAGTGTAGTGGGAACGTATTTTAAATAATTATTGGAGCAAAAAACATACTTTCGATTTCGATACGTTAACCCCGCGACACAAAAAGTCACAGCTAGATGAAAAATGGGAGAATACGTCTCAAATCACCGATGATTGTGTCGTGACGGAGTTAGACGTATAAACGCACGCCGGTCTACGAAACATCTCTTAAAATAGTCGTACTTCGCAGAAGGTGGCATAATCTCGCCTTTATCAATGAGTAGTGGAATACCTAAACGTCACAGTAAGGCGAGATGCCATACCTGCCGCTTTCGGACAAACATAAACGTATTAAATACGTTATTTCCCGAATCTTAATATCATAATACGCATTTATATCAATTATTTATAGATACGTATGTACTTGTAAGAATTATAAAATCGTTTTTTTTTCACGCACAAAAAACTTTTATTTCATCTTTTTTATATGGCGACACTGCATTTGCATTTGCAACACTTGTGATCAAGAAGATTATGCAATTATCGCATTCGTGAAAGTCGGCGCTTGGGTAGGTGGGTGTTTTTTTTTAAATGTACATCAATTTATAAATCATCGACCACCAGAAAGCAGTGGCGGTTTTCTCTAATAAGCGGTTGTCTGGTAAACTTCCAAAGAAACACTACGGCGAACTAGACTCCAATATAACTAACTAGATTAAAAATCCACCAATAGCAGCACGGCCTGATTATGTATTTGGGAAGTAAACACATCTTTGGCGCTGAACACATCTCACAATTAGAACCATGTTAAAAAAAACCTTATCTGCATCCTACATAAAATCTAAGCATTCTTGATATATCAGGAAGCTATTTATTTTTTTTAAAATGTAATAACTGGTTAAATCATCACCTTCCCACACATCTCACTCACAAAACACAAAAGTTAAATCTAACAATCAATTTCAAGTACACAATATTAAATTCACATTTTCCAAAAAGCACAAATCCTACCTCGCACCTCTCATATTCAATATCTTCCTAAAAGAAACCTCTACACATAACGCAAAACAACATAAAATGGTCATATAAAAACTTAATAAACAAAAAAGGAATTGCATCACCGAGTTACTTGCAAATTCTCTTAATCTGATTTTATTGTACTTATTACCATAAAATAATGATATCGTTTTTATTATGCATTTTTAAATAATTGCTTTTTTGTTTTTTTTTTTTAAATTTAATCGTTACTTTTATTTACTTGTAAATATTTTAATTAGGTGCTCTGTATGTATTCTTTTTTTAACTTTGTATTTATAATTCAATTTTATGTATGTTTTATGTATTTCCTTATGTATATTAAAGCATTTTTCTTCATAATAATAATAATATCTTTAATGTAATTAAAAAATAATTTGAAAAATTACTGCCTCAACACAGGCTAGCCTAGTGAGGCGGGTTATGTGAAACTTCAACTATAACTGTTATTATATTATTTTCTATTTTACTTTATAAACCACTTTACACTTACATTATTATATTATACATGTCTTTTAATTATAGTTAATTTTAATTACAATAAAGATATTATTATTATTATTATTATTATTAATCCTTAATTAATGGTCTTTCACCAGGGCGATACTGAGAGTATCTTCCAGTCTGGAACGTGCACAAATATACTTTATATTATTTTTAAATTAATTAATTGTGAAACAGCACAAATTAATTAATTAAATAAAATTTACTTGCGCACGCCGGGATTTGAACCCGCGACCTTCGGATTCGTTGAATTTGAAGGCCGTTGAAATAATAAATCACATTCAAACAATGACATACATCCGCTCAGAAACCTAAAAATTCGAGTTCACGTCCCAGTGATACCTCATTTTTTTCTGTGTGTTTTTCTATGCCACTTTGTGAATGCTATTAATATATAAAACTTTTAACACTAAAAAATAAGATTTTTTAAAATTTAATCTTCCTTTTCAATCATTTTTGTGGCAAAATAAATCCTGTCACAAAATATGATCTTTCGCTTTTTCTTGTATTACTAATACTAGTGGCATCTTAAAATAATTATTATGTCTAATGCCTACCTTTCAACGTCAACTTTTGAAATGACGTGACTCCATATTATATTCGATGAAGAAGAAAACCTGCTCACAGGAAGCCGAAATTCTTTCCACTTATTTAGACCACGAGCCGACACTGCTAATCGGCTTCTCCGTATTAAGCCCGCGGGACGAAGGGGTGTAGAGAAGCCTGAACAGTGAACGTAAAGACCTGGACGATTTGGGGGCTAACACCACATCCTCTCTAATTGTATGTTATAATTTGTAATATCGATGATGGTGGTGATAATTCATTTACAAATAATAATGTTTACATTAAATTATTGCAATGATTCATTTTGCAAACCCGTTTTTCACGGTAGAAAATACTCTCAGTTTCGTTCAACAAATCTTGAAAGACCACTATTCAGTGTTAATAACATTTAAAATATTTATTTATTTGAAACACAAATTATTTAACAAAAATGAAAGAAAACTTTGACCAACTAGGAACAAATCTGGTTTTAGGACAGTGAAATTACAAGTTTAGTTCATATTAAATGCCATTATACAAATATGGGAGAAAAATAAAGATAGTATTAATATTAAACCGGTCAGTGGCTGAGTAGGCACCGCGTTTGGGTCTCACCCAGGCGTCGTGAGTTCAATTCCTCGGCTGGCTAAGTCCTCCATTACGACACAAGCAACATCTTCCGCTTACTGTGATGGTAGTAGGAGATTTTCAAATATTGTCAGGTTTTACGTAACCAGGGAATATTTGTCTTTCTTTAAAAATAAAATAAAGTACGATAATAAAAAAGGGGGAAAAAATTGTTAAATAATTATTGTTAAGAAAAATAATACAGATAAATCAATTTTATTTACCAGATAATTTAAGTGATTTTTTATTGAAACACTACTTGAAATGGCTTTTGTTATATTTTATAACCAGATCTGTATTACCAGATTCTAAGCTATGCATTTATTCCTTCAACCAGTTATGATTGATTCAAGACAAGGCCAGGTGCACACGGGTGACTTTTGTTACGGCAACAGTTATGTCACTGTTTCTAAATCCATCGTAGTATAAACTATGGAGGTGCGCCCACGTGGCGACGTGACTGGGGTGACTTTTAAAGAATTTTGAAAGAGTGACGAAACCGTTGCCGTGATAAAAGCCACCAGAGCGCGCCTGGCCTAATCACAAACCAGATTCGATTGCAAAAAACTCGACGAGAAATAATACGCGTTGTGATTAAATGTCGATAGCAGATTGCATTGAATGAATTAAGGTTTCTTGATAAATCCTTGAATTTTTTTAAACTCTTATGTTTACAAAAATCTTTTTTACCGAGTAAAGTTTTCTCTTTAGCTCTTTAATTCGCTAATATAAATCGTTATCGATTAAAATTGAATCTTTCAATTACGAACGAAAATATTCATTTCTATCTCGAAGGCAAAAACACGTTATTATTGAGTGTCCAGAGTATGAATCAGCGTTACGGGATTTTAGAATGCACCTTCCTTTACCATACCTACATTTAGCGGAAATATTCTGTAAATATAATCTGCACACACTCATGTCATCCATACATTGTAATTTTTTTAATCCTTTCTATTATTATCATAAATATTGAAATTATACATACTGTTCTTAGTATTTAATATTAAATCAATTTGATATTTGTAATATTTTTAATCATTGAAGATCTCAAATGAAATATTATACAGAAAAGACCCATAAAAGAAAGTTGCCTTTTTTATATTCTGTGCCTTTTCTGTTTTATGACATTTGAGATTTGTTATTATATTCAACAATGAAATAAAATTTATGCCTTATGAGGAAATCCACTTTTCTCGTACTATATTGACCGTCAAACTTAAAAGCCAGTTAAAAAAATTTATAGTAAAATAAATTTGTTTTTTTTTTTAAATCTCGGATAGATACTCTCAGTATCGCCCTAGTGAAAATCACCATTCAGCATCGAAACGTTGCTTGAAATAGCTATAGCTCAGCCTCACAAGATACCACATTTGGGGATGCTATAGTCCCACTGGCTCCGGACAGTTGGAACTCTAGTACGGTATAAACTTTTTTTATATCGTCAAAACGGATCCAATTTTGATGTGTTAAGTGGCACCATAGGATTTTGCATCAGGTGAACATAGTTGTTAACTTTCGTCGATGACGCGTCACCAACGGTATCGGATGACGTCATATTCAAAGCCGAAGCGTTTAAATCTCTCGTTTTTTTTATTTACAATAAAATTTATATAATCCGAAGAGACATTAATTTGTTGTTTATACAATCAAAATTATTTTATAGTCACAATAACAATAACAACTTATTTCGATTAAAATTGATATAATAAGACAGATCAAAACTGTTGACCTTATTTAACGATGGTGTCAACATAAAAAAATCTCATGAACAGTTGCAATTCACCTTGATGAGTGGAATAAAGCGGTCTTTACTCTCAGCGGTGATAATGATGGGTGGTAAATGCTGTACATTATTTGCCGACCGCAGTGGTGTGTGTTGTGTTGGTTTACAATGTTTACATAATCAATATTGATATCAGCCGACAGAGGCCGCCCGCCGGCATGTTAATGCATTACATCAGGGTTCTTCCACCCGCGCTCGTGACCGAACGCCGACTGATGCTTTCTGTACTCCTGGTAGATTATTTTTATTACCACCTGTTTTATTGTTTTTTTGTTCATAAAGTCAAGTCAATTTCATGTTTATTCTAGTATTTTTATAAGAGAAGGTGATATAATCACAGGACAGAATCTAGGCCATCGGATTATATGCAATGAAAATATGCCAAAATATGCACAAATATACGCGAAGAAAGGGGTTCAAACGTACACCAACTATCGAAAATGGTCAAATATGAATTGTCCAGTACATCATCCGATATCAAATAATACATTAATCTAATAAATAATAATGTGGTTATACCATATATCGGAATTCATTTCTTCATACTTACTCAAAACTGAAAATTTTTTAGTTGTCACATTTTGGAACTAGAGTATCAATTTAAACGCTTCCTATTCCCATCATAAATATATAAAATTGTTGTGTGTGCAATCGGATGGTAGACGATGTTGAAGACGACTCAGGTAGAAATAATATGATCGGGTGAATAAAATTTTTGATTCTATTTAAAAAATAGTATGTTTGAAACGATGTGTGAATGTGGATGAAGTAAGGAGGGCATACCTTGACATTATGTTGCATTCTTCTTATTACGTTAATTTTGTTGGACTGGAAGAGGCGTAACGATTAGTCAGCTACCAAAGCTGGAAATAGTGCCGAACGTACATCGGTCGCTGACCGTCGGTCCACTCGATGATGCCACAGTGCCTCGCCGACGCTACTCGCGTACGGTCATCTTCAAACATGTAACCGTTTTTCAACTGTATCGTAGCTGCAATTTTTTTTACGAAGAAACCAAAGGAGAATATAAATACGAGATACATATAGAATATAGCTATTTCTCTTATATACGAGGTGTGTTCAAAAGAAAAGGTGAATTTTGAATTTTCGCGGGCTGTGTACATTCGATTATCGATTTTTTTTTTTGTTATGTTGGTACACATATGTTTATCATATGTTAGCATTATCAGCCATTTTGGATCAGTGGTTTGTTTTGACAACTGGAAAGGTTAGTCACGTTTTGTTTTTTGTAAAAAATCGAAAACATTGATTTTTGGATTTTTTGAAGAAATGCTGATAAGGACATAGAAAACAAAGCAAATCTAAAATTTCACTTTAATCGGACTGATGATGCCCCAGAAAACGGCTATCAAGTTCCGACCAAAACTAGGAAATTCCTCCATAGGATTAACAATTATTAACAATTTTTTTCTAAAAAGAATAAAAATTTTTTTTTGAAGAAATGCTGATGAGGACATAGAAAATAAAGCGAATCTAAAATTTCATTTCAATCGGACTGATGATGCCTCAGAAAACGAACCTAAATAAAATAACGAAGAACACCCAAAAACGTGACTAACCTTTCCAGTTGTCAAAAACAAACCACTGATCCAAAATGGCTGATAATGCTAACATATGATAAATATATGTGTACCAACATAACAAAAAATAATCGATAATCGAATGTACACAGCCCGCGAAAATTCAAAATTCACCTTTTCTTTTGAACACACCTCGTATATAAGAGAAATAGCTATATTCTATATGTATCTCGTATCTATATTCTAACGAACCTAAATAAAAAATCGAAGAACACCCAAAAACGTGACTAACCTTTTCAGTTGTCAAAAACAAACCACTGATCCAAAATGGCTGATAATGCTAACATATGATAAACATATGTGTACCAACATAACAAAAAAAAATCGATAATCGAATGTACACAGCCCGCGAAAATTCAAAATTCACCTTTTCTTTTGAACACACCTCGTATATATATATATATATAGACAGATATATAGAGAAATACGTCCCAAAGAGGACGAAAATGCACCTTAGGCCGCTCTCTGACGGTCCAGTAAGGAATCTATATAAGCCGGGTGCAGCAAAAATGCAAGAAATGTTTCAGGTGTGATTTCTGCATTGATTTGTAGCCACCGGTAAACTTTACTTCATAAAACCACGTGTATCACTTCCGTGTCAATATAATTGCTGTTCATAATAAAAAATTATATGAAAAATAAAGATATTGCATACCTGACCATTGTGTTATTACTTTAAACATCGGATTGTATGCATTTTAACTGACGACGCTTGAGACAGTTGTGTCGCAGTTATAATATTATTGGATTCAATTACCATATTGGATAAATAAATAAAGTTAAATTTACAGTCAATTATCGGGACCACGAATGTCGTAAATTTAAATACATAAATGAATATAATATAATTCTATGCCTACAATATACGAGTATAAAAATAAAGTGATTGCATATCTGACAATAGTAGAACTACTTCTATTGCACCCAAAGCTTCCGTCGCCCCCTTTACTACATATGCTGGTATTTTATAATTATAAAGGCATGCATATTCCTCTACCTCCACTATAAAACGAAAATTCATATATCACTCCATGTTTGAACTCATAGCCGAATGACCCGTGTTTACCGAGAAGCTACTGAATTGTTGTATACTTTTTTTTTGTTTGTTTTAATCTATGCAATTTTAATGTAATAAAAGGGTTATGGTACTGTGCCTGTCTCACTAGGAGAACCTGTATTGAGAGCTGGCAAAGTTTACAGTTTATAAAGTTTACAGAGTTTGCAAAGTTTACTGGAGGTACATCGCGCCGTTCCCGTTTTCTCCCTGAGTCATGAGCTAGTGCCAATAGAAACATATAGCGCAGCCCGCTGTCGGTATCACGCGTTAGATTTATGTCGATTCCTTACCGGACCATCCGATAGTGGCTTTAATAATAACCCACTCTGTATCAATATTCATTTTATAAGACTGTACATATGCACACCCATCAATTCACGCTATCAGCGCCGCACTGAATTCTCTCATACAAATAGTAAGCGCATCGGTCGACCGACGACGCAGCGCCGACGAGCTGACCAATGGTCCTTGTATGCCGCGCGTAACTACTCGCGCGCAGCTGACTGTCAGCGTTGCACTATAGCTCTCCATTAATTCTCCTGTATGTCGTCGCGTTCGTCAGTTGCGTACGGTAATCCGTACTAACTGACAAACGCGACGTAACGTACGCGCGGCACTATTTCCAGCCCAAGAAAAGGCAATAAATCTACCGACATACAAACAATCCATTGACAAAATATCGCTAAATTACTCGTGAGAGGTATTACAGGTTTTTTTCAATTCCTAAAATACCCACTAATTAAATATAATCTATTGTAGCTTTCGACAGAAAACTTATTTAAAATTCAATTTATTTCACCGAATGCAATATCGAAATTTTCATTTTTATTGATTGTTCTCAGTACCTATCTCTAAACATATTTTATTTGACCTTCCATTATCACGATTATTAAGAAATTTTATTTACATAACAACCTACCTATTATATATAAGTTTCTGTTATTATTAGGAACTTTGCAATAAATCATAACAAAGCCACGTAATAGTCGTATAGCGGTTTGCAATCCCTGAGTCTGGTCTCGATAGACTACGAGGAACCTCAGTGATGAGACATAGACTTAATAGGCTATACAGGAGGAAATGAAGAGAGGTGGATAGGTACCTTTAGTTTATGGGTAGACCCAATCAAACCACAAAGTAGATAGGTACCAGCGCATTATTGTTTTTAATTCCACGAAAAAAAACATGGTAGGTAGATTCTATCGACGTAATATAGAAATTTAATAAATTGTATAAAAAAATCCGTACTATGGCAACACCGATTTTAGAATATTATTTTTAGGTTCCAATGTGAGGTTATGTTTGATTTAGACACGTAGACTGGACGGGGAAAATGACAAATATTTTTTTCTTTACGTTTTTATTATTTTTAAATGCTAAGAGAGCGCGCTTCATCCACGTAGTTTTTCTTTAAATTACAATATTGTATCTTATTTTATTATTTAATATCTAATAAATGGCTTCCTTGATATATAGGTACATATCAAAATTAAAAAATAAAACACCTCCATGTATTTATCTTGGTAAGTGTTAAAAAATAACGACAAGTTTAAATATTAAAATTCCTTAGAATATGACGTGGAATCATCTCCTTTCAGAAAGTACCGCAAATTTCTGAACACCGTTTGATATAAATCTGAAAAATATTCACTTGGTCCACAAAGCTTTTAGATATTTTTTTTCCATTCAGCCAATATTGTGTTCCAATTTTTAACCATTTGAACGATTGCAGCGCCCTCTTTTTTTCTACTCTTTGTTGGCAATCCGTAAACAAATCTTTTTGATTGCATAGGTAGGTACTTAAATATATCTTTGTTTACTTTGCGCTTTACAGCTTTTGCTTTTTACGGATGCGGATTTGTTACAAAATTAACACGTTATATCACATTTAATTTTTAAGTGCAACTACGGAAAAACCGTATCTACTTCATTGTACACTTTATATTGTATTTTGATTGATTAGTTTCACTCTGTATTTTCCAATATTGTTGATTTGTTCAATCAGTGCGATGATATAATAGGTTAGTTGACTACACGGATGAGTTCGTACTAATTTGCCAATCGTTGTTCTTTTATGTGCTCCTGATACTTCGACTAGAAATATCGAACTACAAACCTCAAAATCTGTCCCACTAAAAACACTGGAACGGTAAGCTCTGGTATCATGATTTTTTTTTCAGTTTTTCTGTCTTAAATTATGCGATTAATGCAATCATTTTCAGATCACGATGTCACTTTCATCGCGAAATATGGATATATGCAATAGTTATCCATTTAACTGTCAAAAATGTTCATAATGTCAAAATTGTTTTCTAAAGCAACCAAAATTATGGAACGGTGAACTCTGGCATTATGAAATTTGGAAAAAAATTTCTGTCTCTAGTTTCTGCGTCATTTTTATATCATGAACTATGGTTCTTTATAATATGCATTTATCTCTAAAAAAATAAACGGACGCAATATGTAAGATCCATAGTTCTCTAGAGTAGCAAAAACTCTCATGCGGTGAACTCTCAAATGTCTGCGTCATTTCTATTATAAGCTATATATAAGATTAATTAAGTTGTAAAAAAATAAAACAAGACGCCATATTGTTTGACCGATATTATGCAATTTTTCTATATGAAAAAAGTAGTGTAGAACTTCGGGATAGGTTACCCTGCAGCAGAGCAGGTACGTAAGAACTGTCGTTTATTTTTCACATATCTTATTGCGAATAATATTTGTTGTGATTGTTATTATTTATTCGCGACATTGCTCAACTGTCGAGAGGGTTCAGCGTCGTATCCGAGGCATGCCCCCGCGGTAGTCGGCGAGCCCGCGGGCTGCGGAGTCATCGCTCCGATGCGCCACTGACTCACCGTAGCAATCTCACATCTCACTGGACCAG
The DNA here is from genome assembly GCA_022606495.2 of Halesus radiatus. Taxonomy (NCBI): domain Eukaryota; kingdom Metazoa; phylum Arthropoda; class Insecta; order Trichoptera; family Limnephilidae; genus Halesus; species Halesus radiatus. Next base: position 143,763 of record JAHDVE020002761.1, read on the forward strand.
TACCCGGTACCGGGTATCGTCTATATCTACAATATAGAGTGTCACGCATTGTCCACACGTAACAGTTCATGCCTCCTTACGATGTGTGAGATGATACCTAGATAAAAATCTGCATATCCGAAAACTTACGCCTTTCTTTCATGCGCTCCTAATACTTCGAATCGGAAAAATGAACTCAAGTTTGATGATGAAGCAGCCAAGGTCATAAATTTCGTCAACGCGACTATTTTCAGATAGCAACCTGATTTCCATCATGAACTTCGAAATATCATTTTCAGTAAAAAAAAAATCGCCTGTATTGGATAATATTTTTTGATTAGAGCGTTTTTTGTAAAATATAAAGGAATATCATAATCACAGTAAACGATTTCAAATCCTTGACTAAATCTGGTGGTGAAAGCCATTACGAGAGACAGACATTCCCGGGTTACGAACAACCTGACAATATTTGAATTCCTCCTACTTCCATGATAATAAGCGGGAAAATTTGCTTGAGCAATAATGGAGGACTTAGCTAGCAGAGGATTAAACCCGCGATGCCTGGATGGGAACCAGATGCATTTGTCAACTCGACTACTAACCGGCATTCGGGCATAAATTGATACATTACATTACCGTGATATTCTTTACACTTAAATTTGCAGATTGGATGAATCGGCATTTATTATACACGTGATGAATATTTGTTGCATTATTATCAATGAATCATTCATTTTTTAACCATGTGGTCTCCAATACAGATCCTCTTGATCCTAGGGCGATAGGTTATAATGTATCTATATTAGCACTGTATATTCGACTGCCCATCCCGAGTAACGCCCCATTCACACGAAGTAAAAAAACACCCGTGAGTATTTTTCTAGTCAATGGCCTATAAAAAATGCCACCAATCAATGGTCTGAGTCGAATAGGGCATGACAATACATTCCAAAATGAAACATCATAGGTAGATTGCAAATCCGGAACTGTTTCACAAAATTTAAAATATCAATGACTGAAAATAATAAAATATGTATCAGTAAAAAACCGTTTAATTTTCTGGTATATTAGAATATAAGAGGACGCCCCATGTAAGAAAGTGTTACTTATCAATCTAATTTGGGTGCATTACCCTATTCGTGTACATATAAATAAAACTAAAAAAGGATGCTGAAACTTTAACTAAATAAAATATATGATAATACTTTTAAATTCCAAATATGGTCAGGAATCACTGATTGTATGTCAGGTACGTCTCTTAACACCGCATTGTTACAGACAAAATAAAAAAATTCTATTCGTTTATTTTTATTTTTTTATCTTTCTAACGTTTACTTTTTTTTCTTTTTTTGTGCATAATATGTCTCTGTTAAAGCACAATTATTTGTACTAAATCTTGTATCTGTGCATAATGTGAACATTTCGTGATTGGGTTAACAATCTTATTATTACAAATTTACTAATCCATATCATAGAAAAGTCAACGTTAGGAAGTGCTCATTTCATATGACATTGCGTGGCAAATGACTTGCATTATTAAACTTTTCAAATCCGGGTAATTCAGATTTCATATTAAAAATCCGTTTTTTTCCACCGATTTTGATTGCAAAAAATCCAGTTTTTCGAATTTTTCGCAATTCATGTAATCTATAACCACAGGTAAAATAGATCGAACGTGTTTTTAAGTAAATTTTCATTCAAAACGTTTACTCTCCCAAAGAAATGCTTTTATTTATTAAACTTTAAATAATTCCAATTGATCTAATCTAATGTAATTTTTTTTTTCCATTTTAATTTACATATTGCTTATTTCTAATACTTATTACACCTTTCTCTAACAGCCGTTCTCCCCAACTTTTCGAATGATCAACTCCAGCTAATTGTACTGGCTAACTGAATAAATGAGCGTACAAGTAGTCCCTTGCCAAATTTTTCGTATTTTTTTAATTGTTCGTTTTTCTTATGATAAACACAGCTTTTCAGCCTTTATGGACTGCACGCCAATTCAATACACCCCAATTGGGGATGTTTTCTCACTGGCTCCAGACAGTTGGGAGCACTTGAGACTTTTGTGTGGAATCACATAAAAAAAAAATTATAAAACAATCACCCATTTGTGCATCACAGTTTCTTCATGCTAGAACAGGGGTGTAATCAGAAATATACTCTTGATGTTAAAAATTACATATCTCTTATTTTAGATTGTCTTTTCTTTTTCTTTTTGGCACCCTTAAGTTACCGCGCTTGGAACCAGGCGACATTGAAAATTATACGAATTAATTCGAATGAAGTCATTTCTCTTCGGTTGCTCTATTTTTTGCTTATAGACTCTTATGTTAGATTGACTTTGATGTGTGCATTTATGTTAAATAACATAGTCCAATAAAATGACAAATCCAAAACCTTCACGAAAATACTAAACTCCGTTGTTATTTACACCAGCTTCTTCATCTAGCGGGGTTATTACATCGAAACGACAGAGAATATTCTTAGAATTTGGCGGATATAATCCTATTTTTAGCCATTTTTTGCCTACTAGATTCTCGCTAGGAGATCGGTGTATCCGCGAGTGTCTTAGTCTTATTGACTCAAATGAGGAAAAGCTTACATATCACAATGCCGACTTCACTTGGATATTGAGATTGGCATTACGTATGTAAGTCTTAATGTTTTAATGTTTGTATTGATTTCATGGCGTCATCTTTAATCGCCTTTTTACATATTTTACAGTATAACAAACTAACGTCAGAACGGTTGCAATTGATTGTGTAATCATATCCGGAATTCCTTATGACTCCTTCTTACCCTTTCCACGAAATGCAATAATTAGTGCATTGTGATAAATAATTTTAAATTCCATACTAATCATCTGATAGAAATTAGTTATACTTACGTTTTCGCAAAATGCGTGAATATGACGCACGCGGTAATAAAGTACCAAATAAATTTAACAATTCAGTAATTCAGTCCGTTTCGTTTAGAAAAAAAATACAAAAAACCCACTGACGCGTGCATTACACACATATTTTTTTCAAATGCATCGGTAGGTAGCTTCCCACCTGTGTACGGAGCTTTTTCAAAATTTTCCAATGAAAAACATCAACGAAGAGACAAAAACAAACCTTAAAAAAAAAAAAAGAATAATTTGAAATCTTCTGCAAAATTTCATTCTTTTTAAAAGAATTTTAAATAATGAGCTTTCTTTAAAAATAACTATTTTAATTAAATTAGATTTTAATCAATCTCCAAGATGTGATTTAATAAAAATCATGTTTAATATTAATTAAACACAATATTAAGAAACCTATCAAGGTTATGGAAATGATTGTATTCTTTTTGCGAAACTCCTTTTACTTTTATGTTGCCAGTTCAACGACATGAAATATCAGATTTGATCATGATTAATTCATGACTCGTTGCCCACATGCCAAAATACCTCACAGCTCGCACGTCCGAGATGATACAGCTACAAATTTGCGCAAACGAATTTAACAAGAAAAAAAAAACAGTTCCCAGATAAATAACGGAAAAATGTTAATATTGAAAAAAAAAAACCGCTGTGGTTCTCACAATTTATTCAAATCAAGATAATTTAATTCTCCGGATGTCATTATTGAGATCTCAGAAGTCTAGACTAGCTTTTGATATTTGGCATTTCTGCTCTAATAAAACAAGTGTAAGCTAGACGTTTTTTAGGTTTCTGGTTCAACAAACATACCTACATATTTACGCGAGAGGGAACGACACACGGAAAATAGCGATAACCACGATTTTTTCAGATTTTTGATATTGAGATTGTAGGTCAACATCTACCAGTCAATCCACTGATTACCATACCAGATCTCCTTTAGCTTTAACTCTTTATACATGTCTCGTGACTCAAATATTAATTCTATCAAGTTACAAAATTTTAGCTTTAATATCATCACGAGAAATGTGGAGAGATTGTAAAATTTCGGTGCCCAATGTGATTTTCTCGCGATATAGCTGTCTTGGCGTAAAAGTGCGATATCACCACACTTCCGAGATCCACGAACCTACGCAATGAAGTGGAGATTGTGTGATTTGTTTATTAGTACATCTCTTTTAAATATATGTCAGACAGACCTTCTCGCCTTTTAAAAATCTTGAAGCATGTGAAAAATTATCCGATTTTATTTAAAATGGATAGCAAATTACAATAAACAAATCAATTCATTAAATGCCTTAATCTTTAAACTAGTAAAAAATCATTGTAATTGGTTTATAAAAATGAAAGAAATCATAATAATGTGGAATTAATTCCAATGTTTATTTATTGAAATCACTTTTACCACCTTGTATGAAAGATCCACAAAATTATTATGAAAATGGGCAGACATTAAAACAACAACTAAAAGAATAGTGGTGTACAGCTACACCGGCACGAAAACTTCAGAATATGGACTTATTATTAATTATGAAGTCACTTAGTATCAATTTCTATTACTTTTTTCGAAATCAACACAAAAATGACTAAATTATTGAATTCCATGTATAAGTCAATTTAAAAACTAGTTTTCTATAAGTGGCGCCTCGCCAGAAGGATTTTTCCACGCCTGGCTCTTGAGAAGAAAGCGACTGGTTAGTTGGATTGTTTTGACGACTGACCTTGGTACAAGAAGCGTGCCGAGTCACCTGACAGGACTTGTGGCATGAAATATGTACAATATGTATGGAGGTGTGTGTTTATCTTATAACAGGTTTCACACATCTCGTGAGTCACTTTACTCGGAGGGAATTCCTTGCCCGCTGACATTGACTTCTCACACTGCTTGGGATCGTGTCAAATAATGATCAATTCATTAAAATTCTTGCGAAATTACGGTAAATATGCATGTCGGGAATTTAATTACTTGAACACTGTAATTTGTTGTTTTCTGGATGCAATAATGAATCCTTATGCCAGGACCAACCACTGAAATTTTTTCTTTCAAATTTTATAAAGTGGTAGTTTTTATAATCGTTCACGATTTTTAAATTAAAGTAAAGTACTTTCAGAGAAAATTTCGTGTGAAATTTTTCCAGAATGTTTGGCAGTTGATTACTTGCGTATTTTTTATATCATTTAGAAGGCATGTATAAATACTATTTTACAGTACATACAACACGAGACACCGTGCTCCATTTTATGTTGCTTCTTTTTTTATAATTCTTATTCACAGGGATTGCATCGTGTAGGAAATGAAACTTCCTCTATTGATATATTTAATTTTAGTAACATTTCTTCATTTAAAAACCAAATGTACATGCAACTATTATATATTCAATAATGCTAAACTGATAAGTTAAGGATTTTTATATAATAAAAATAACTTATTATGTTCATTTTTTATAACTTATTGAAGTTTGTAAACCTCATTGTAATATTTAATCATTGAAGAAGATAATATTAACACATCCCAAATGAACCACGAAACCGAAAAAACAACTGAAAATAAAAAGATTTCAGTCCCAGATGCGACTGAAATCTTTTTATTTCTGTTGTTTTTCGGTTTCGTGGTTCATTTGGGATGTGTTAATATTATCTTCTTCAATGATTAAAACTTATTATGTGTTTGTTCTTTATATATATTGTTTTTTTTAATATCCACGTATGTAAAAGCCCAATAGGAAGTCTTAATAAATACACATACGAAAATACTAATAATGTTCTCCACAAAAAAAATTGTGATTCATAGAGTATAAAAACATTCGTGTGCTATAATTTATTCACTATCAATTTGAGTCTTGGATGAACCGGTTTGAAAAATCATTGACTACTATTCATATTGCCCGTTCATTCATATTTATACTTGTGAATGAATTTGTAAAAAATATGAATAAGTGTGAAAATATTCATAAACTTTCTTAATTCTACAGCAAAGAATTTTGTAGTATTTTTTGGCATTTCCTTTCTTTCACCGTTTGACCGATATACGAGTATATATTTTGATGACGGCGTCGAATAAATAATTTAGTTAACTATTATTCATTACGCAATAACGTTTATCTAATATCACTTCCTACATTTATTATATACATATATTTTTTAATATTATGACGGCCTTATCGGGCTCTAGTGCGGTTCTTATTTTAAACCACATATCTCTAATAATTAGTCACGGACTTACAGTTTTATCTGTACAGGTGGCCAAAACAGAAAGTGACAAACTTTGCACTATATCTAAAGCAGTTCCGCTGCATAGTAATTGATAAGTTCGTACATCCGTTACATGTTAGGCAGAATAATTTTGACTAATAATCATTAAAAAATTTAATTAACGCTTTTATAAGGAAATGTATTTGCTTATAATAAAAGCGTATCGTTTAAAAAAGATTTGTGGAATTTTTTAAAATCTTTATAATTATGCAACTGAAAATTTTATTACTTTTAGTTTATTAAGTTATTTTATGAACAGAGTTAATAGGGTTTTTCCACGAATGTAGACATTATTCGCCAATTATTTCCTTGGTGGAGAGCGGTAATTTAATTTACTAATTTGACACACCTTAATTTTAATAACGCTGATAATACTATCCCGGTGTTGTTAAATAATGTTTTAATAAATATTTTCCATTCATAAAAACGCCATTTTAGCATAATCATAATATTAGCAATTTGCACTAATACGAAGAGGGGACAAGATTTATGTAAAACGTTTTTTCCAGATATTCATGCTTTTTTTGTAGTATAAAGATGTTTTTCTACTTGCCGTGATAACTAATCAATATTCATATGCGATTCGGTATATCACCAAATTTGATATTTTGTATCCTCTTTCCGTAGGTGAATCATTGCCGGATAAGACTCCAATTGTCATATTCTTATACTTCTTCAACGATCTTCCCTAGCGCAGCCTCTGCATTTGTCCTCCAGCCTTGTCTGGGGCGACCAACCGTAGGACAAATGAAACTGAAATTGCCAACAAAAAATAGTTTTCGTTCTTCTGGGACCCTGAGCACACGTTCATATGTGGTGGTTTATTATAGGCTGGTGCTAATAATAGCAGTTGGATGAGCCGGGCTTGATACTCACAGCTGGTAACCGACTAACTCCCCTTTCAATACATACTCGTATTATGCTTGGCAAAAAAATAGGTACCAATGTGCTTTCAAAGCACTTCTCCACCAGTGCACGAGAAGTTTATGGCGCAGACTAGGCTATTCTAAGAATACCATCATCACTGCAATGGTTGCCTGGACGGAGTGCCAACTGATGGTCCCCTGGAGACAGGAGATCGTCAAATATCCACCATAGTCGTTTTTTTCTATCTTTACAAATGTATTTATTATGCATTTTGTATATATATTTTCTTAAAATGTCAATTGTTATTTCTTTTTATGTGTCATTCTTGTCACTTGCGGAACGTATTACCTTGCACCATCCTTGCATTCCTGCTGGAATAAACAACTAGCATAATAATATTTAAAAATACTTGGGTTCATAGCTTTTTTTCCATATCAGTAAAAAAAATTGAGGCCTTTCTTTAAAGTGAAACAGAACTTCTAACTCGCTCCCTTAGTGTAACCCCCGCCAACCTTTTCAAGAATTTCACGTCTACAGTCTTAACCCCCCAGAACCAAGAACGCACTCTGTTCATAATCAACCATATTAATTTGTTTATTAATAATTCGGCTAGACAAGTTGGTTTTAATAACAAAATGATATCTACAAACAAAACAACAAAAATGTTCGTTTTTACGCAAGCGGTTGGGAAATTCTGAACACCATTGACATTTCTGACCTCTTGGCCTGAGAATTCCCAAATTAAAAACTATGAAATATTTATGACAGGTTCAACTACCATGATCACTTCATCTAAATATTGCTCAATTTTCCTTTAACGGGGTCTAAGCCGCTTATATTATTTGGTAAAATGGAATTTATTTCAACCCCCAACAAAAATGTGCAAGAATCTCTTTTAAAAGACTCAAAAATCTTTAAGTGAGTTCCAAATGTTCGAAAAATATTTCAGAAAATGAATAGCCCTATATATGTATATATAAGCCGGAGCACACATATAACACTCGTTCTACATTAAGGAGAGAATAATCGTACATACGCAGATTCATCAACAAGGACTAAGAACACTGTATGACATGATAGCTAATTGCTTAAGGGCGAGAGGGACGTCGGAGAGTTATTATTTATTAATTCAAAATAATGATAGTATTATTACGCAATACGATTATCATAATGTTTTTAAATAGAAAAATAGTTATTAAATATTTTATAAATTTACATAGGCTTAGTATTTATCAAAAAATAACCAGAAATATTACTTTTTTTTACCGTCCCTTTGTACGTTTTACAAAATATTTAAAATATGAATATGATTTTTAAAGTGGAGATAACAATTTGTAATTCTTTATCGTTGTGTTTTTGTAAATAAACATAAACAAAGATTTGTAATCCGCGTTACAAAAAAGAAAAACATTAAAGTTACGTAATGTTCATGAAAAAATTAAACTACACACTGTTCTTTTTTAATTTATCTTATCGACAAGTTACAGAAAAACCTTCACAGTATTTTCTAAGGATATTCAACTTTTTAAATGGTTTTGTAAAACATGCATAGAACGGTCAGAAATGTGTAATATTTCTGATTATATTATGATAAATGCTAAGCCCATGCAAATTTAAAAAAAAAACGTAATAAATATTTTTCTCTTTAAAAACACCATGTTTATCGTATTGCACAATAATATTATCATTATTTTGAAATAATAAATAATAACTCTCCGACGTCCCTCTCCCAGTTAAATAAATTACATACCAAAATTTAAAACAGAATATTTTGAAGACTTGTTTGCTGAAAAAAATAGTTTGTATTAGACTGTTATCTCTAATACAAATAATTTCTATGTTTATATATTTTTTGTATTACGTTATGTCTTTTTAGGTTGTACATCTTATGTATTATAAATACATTAAAAAAACATTTATTTCATTTTATACCTAGTTCTTGATTGATAATCTAATATTTTAATTTATGTTTCAATGTTGTTATTATTTTATAATAAATATACATGTACACCAATGTGTATATTACATACCTATTTTAACCTAGCTTAACTGTAAACCAACCAAAATAAGTTTTTTCAATGTAAAAAGCACTCGTTGACAAACTGGTACAATGTTGTTTATTGGGACTTTTATTCCTTTTTGTTCTATATTCATTTTGTTACTTTACTGTTATATTGATGGGGTCTATAAATAATGTGTAATGATAGCCTGTCCAAAAAAAATGTAATAGATGTAATATAGGAATAATGTAAGAATAGGGAGTAAGATTTGTACAGCGCCCTTGAGGTGATTTTTCACAAAAACGGCGCTATAAAAATCATCCGATTATTATTATTATTATTATTATTTTCGTTGATAAAATGATAGAACACGTTTCGTTGAAATGTTTACGACCCCGTTTCGTCATTTTACAATGTTTTATTTATATATAATATGAAATTTTAACACGTACAATAACAATATTGATAACCGCAAACAAAATAAACAAACATTATTTGTGATGTTCAAAAGAAGAAAAATGAGTTAAACGTTTATGGCCATTCTATTCACATTTACTATCTTGACGAAATTTCGCACACAAATCGTCCGTAACAGGCGATTAAATTTTTATGACTGGAATTTTTTGCCAATGACCCTCAGCAAGTGTATTGATTACAATAAAAGCTATTTGGTTATTTTGTTGTCACAACGTGATCAACGTTAATTTCATATTAACATTTATAGACATTTTGTATTTAAATGAAGATGGACGATATTGCTACAGATTTGATCAAATTTACAATTTCAAAATTTATGAAAGTGTGAATTATAAACGTAACGTGAAAATATATTTATATTAATTATTAAAGACGTTATTGGATAATAATCTCTGCGTTGATTGGGTATTATTTTCATATTTTATCAGGTTTATTTAAAAAAAAATTAAATGGAGTTAATTAAATAATAATGTGGATTTAATGGAGGGTGGTTATTTTTGTTTTATAAAAACATCAATTATTTAAATCTGCATATAAAGCGATTTCATGTTACTAATATTTTAATGTGGTCGAAATAAAATGTCGGTGTACCGTTTATACTAAAATATTATTATTATTATTTTGGTAAAATGAATAAATGAATTACGGCAGAACCTTCTTGTATTTTCCAGGGAAATTTCTTTATTAATCTTTGAATTGAGGACACGTAACATGTAATCGATTTATGTCTCTTTTTTTAGGTTTAATTGGCTCTCTGTAATGTAATCTATTTCTCTGTCTATGAATAATTCATTTGTAAAAGTGTGAGAATAGATTCCTTTTCAAATTAAAAATATATATATATACAACATCCGCATTGATGATTTTCGTCGAAGTTTAATTATGGTTTTTTTCTCATGTACCACCTACATTAATACATTAAACCTTACAATATGCCTACGAAGAAGAAGTACAACTGACAATATAACGCAATTAGAATAGCGGAGGTATTTTTCGATTCATTAAATGAGAGTGTCAACGTACTCGAGAGCAAGCTTTGCAGAACTTGTATACCAACAAGACCGACCTCTCGTCAAACATACAAATACGACGCTGCTCATTGAGAATGAAAGAATGAAGTATTTAATGAATCCGTGAGTCACCAAAGCTCCTCATACTTGGCAGACATGAGACATCACCGCAGAGAAGATCAATAAAAATACATTAAACACAACCGCAGTGTTACGTTCTCAACCTATTGATTACTAACTACTTTTTCTTTCTGTACCCCTGGCCGGTCCGTGGCGTCCGGACTCGGTCTATATCCGTCTACGTTGACTCAGAAACCTTATAAATTACAAGCTTATTACATTCAATGAGATACGGTTAGATGCCATCCTATTACCTTTTTAGATCATCGCAAAAAGTCTTCCCAAGGTCTTTATTATACTTGAAAGATATTTGGATGAGAAACGTCCATTTTTTCAACTGCTATGACTAGTACAGTGATGGAAATGAAGACTTCTATCGAGATAATCGCACTTCGTGATAAGTATTAAATCAACATCATCAGTCAAGTGTATGGAAGACGTAGGGTGATAGTTTTTTTTATTTTATTTTATTACAATACAGTGTTTTTAATTAATGCACTATTAATTTGTAAGCACAGACCTTCTATACATCTACTTAACAATAACAACTGGATTATCATAATTTATTCAATGGAGAAAAAATGCAAAGATTTACAAAAATGCGTACTATAAAATAAAGCAATGAGATTAATACTTAAACGCAACAAATTGTATACGCGTTAAGATATACATCATAACAATAAATTTATTACAACTATTCTTTAATGAAATAAAAATAATTAATTAAGAAATGCAAAATGCATAAGGATATAGGGAATAATCTGAAAAACAAAAATTAATTACGTAGGGTGATGAAACACTATGTTGAAAGGAACAGCTATACTGCTTGTTTCATACATAACTTAATTTTGGATTTGAGTCCAAAATACCCATCCAAACTGAATGATATATATATATACATATATTTTTTATTTTTTTAAATTAAATGTTTAGTATCTAGTATGTATGAGAAGTATTTAATTTATTTTTGTTTTAAATTATGAAATATAGGCCATGAATAAAAAAAATCATAATTTTAAAGGCAACTTAGAAAATTATTTGCGGGTTTACTGTTTTTTTTTTATAAATTATTATATTCGCTATGTAAATATGATTACGTAAATATAAATATGAAAACAAAACATTTAAAAAAAACTAACTCTTTTCGGGTCTATATTTTAAATCATACAGGTCAAATTTGTGTTCCAACGTAAATAGGTCGTTTTTAATTTAATTTAAAGTCCTCCATAATTCTTATTTCTTTATATTTTTAAAGTAAAAGCGGTAAAACTTTTTTATTTCATAAAATCATTCCTTTAATTGCCTATATTTCATAATGTAAAACAAAAATATAGATATTTACTATTCTTTTCCATGAAAAAAAAAGATCATTAGGTTTAGGTGAGAATCCAAAATTAAGTTTTGTATGAAACAAGCCGAGCATTCGTTCCTCTTAAAAGTCAGTAATAATCTCTTTAAGCTATCAACAATAATTTATGCATATATATATATATGAGCAAATAACGATTTTATCTATCTTGATGAATTAATAAATAAATATCGATGAATAAATTCACTAACCAAAACGACTTTCCTCAATCGTTTGTAGTGAACAATAATATGCACTTAACGTGTTATTTGAGACAAGTTTATTTCATCTGGGGTCAACATCGCACAAAAAACTGTCGCTGATCTTAAATTAGCATTACCAGGTGCGTCAATGTGATATCCGGACTTCCCATTCGAATTACTCTCGGCGGGATCAGGATCGGTCTTGTATCTCTTTAACTGCCGAATCCTTCAGAAATAAGTAGAAAAAAAAATAACGGCGTTGAAACGACAGCCATTGACGCCATTGGTCAAGTTTTCCTACGTCCTTAGATTCCCCACCTCGGTAATAGAATATTTATTTTCTCACACTATTTCCTCAATTTACATTTGTAATCTATTTTTAGCACTACGGCATCGTTTACATTTTTCGACATTGTTAAAATAGGTTTGGACGTAAGCACTGCATCACATTTCGAATTAGCAATATAATAGAGCTTGTTTATTGTGTTTAGGAATAGTTTTATCTGCCTTCCTTGTTTTTTGTACCCTTGCGGCGTTAATTTGTTACTTTGTTGACAAGTCCAGGCGAGTGTATTGTTGGTAGATTGACGTGCCCGATAGCGGGCGGCGAGCTTTCATGTATCATCCTCATTATATTGTTAGGTCAATTGTATTTGAAAAATGCAAACGACTCACTAAATACAAAATTCCCTTCAACGATCACTCATTTCACTATAAAAGGGCGGTAGGTATATGCAACGCTGTCATCAAGAGGGTTTCCGAAAAACAATTATGCAGAATTAAAGACTTCCGGAAACATATTAATAATAATAATATATGATTTATTAATAAAGCGTCTTTATTCTAAAAAAATCACCCGATGGGCGCTGTACAAATATTTTTCCAATGCTCTATCTTATCAATAACTCTGGATAATACATTATAACAACTTATGGCTAACAAAATCCATCCACCGATCAAAAATCCAGAATTATATATACAATACATTTGACCAATGAATGTGGTGCTACCTTAAAATGTATATAATTTTATATTATGTGCTAGCGGATAATATACAGGAACAAGAAAATATTTACCTGCCAGGTCACTTTGGACGCAAATGACATAATATTGGAAACATTGCATGTTATTAGAGATGCTATTTAATCCTAATATTTGTTCCAATTATTTATGGGTCATTAAGACATTTCATGATGGGTGGCACAGTACGGGGATTTGATTAGAATTTGTCTTCCTAGATGTTACAACAGATGTGAAGAAACATATTGAGGTGAAAGGGATCGAATAATATTAATCAAATAAGATAAAGTGTTCTTATTTGTCTTCATAATCCTTGCCAGCAATTGATGTTTAATTATTTGTATTTTTGTATTTTAAAATACACACTCGTAAGTTGTATATTGTAAAGATGTAAAAATATTTTATGTTTATTAGTTGACTAGTTAAAATTACTTTATAATATTTTCTGTAATAATTTATTGACAAACACGTGTGTGATGGTTGAAAATTGGTTTTAAGATTACGGTACACACCTCTGAGTTAGATGATTCGTTGATAGCTGTAAATTGTGTAGAGTTAATATGTTTTAAAATGTTTGATAGATTAAATAAATAATTATTTAACAATTGATAAACTAAAGTTCTTTAAAACTTAAGACAAGATTTTTGTGCATAGTGCAAAGGGTAACAATTATTATTTTTATAAACAATAATTATTAATCTAAAACACTCATCCAAATTGAAAAAACCTTCCGAGCAAAGATAAATGTCGCCGGCAGGACTCGAACCCGCACCCTTCTATGTCCGGTTAGATGCTCTACCGTTGAGCTACGTCGGCTTATCGCAAGCCCGCCAAGTTAATCAATATATACTAGTGTTCCATTCAATAATTACTGTTTTTATTATATTTTTACCTGTAAACAACCAACTTTATTAGTATGAGAGAGGAAATGAATGGAACATATTAATATTTGAATGGAACACTAGTATATATTGATTAACTTGGCGGGCTTGCGATAAGCCGACGTAGCTCAACGGTAGAGCATCTAATCGGACATTAGAAGGGTGCGGGTTCGAGTCCTGCCGGCGACATTTATCTTTGCTCGGAAGGTTTTTTCAATTTGGATGAGTGTTTTAGATTAATAATTATTGTTTATAAAAATAATAATTATTTAACAATTAATGAACCTTTTAATTTTTTTAATACTATACTCGTATGCTTTGTTTACACCGCTGTTTAATATGCAACAAAATAATTATACGTTTATTGAAGAAATCCCTTTTTTATCTTATTTAGCCTTAATCTGCTCAGAGTGTAAAAGTCTTTTATGTCTGATAAATTTAATTATCCAAAAATACATCTTTCAGGACAGAGCCTTATATGTATGTAAGCGTTATGTTTTTCTGTAATTCATTGCTGTAGTCTTCTAGCTACCTTGTTTGTACCTACCGGTATTTAGTGAGGCAAATATTGCACATTCAAATTAAATAAAAATAAAACTAATTTTAAAACCGGAAATTTTGGGTACGCAAAAGTTTCGCGGTATAATAAGTCAACTTACGCCGCGTGACAAATGAATTGCCTATTTATAGCAAAGCAAACAACGGGGTGTGAAAACGAATGCATATAAAAAAAAACTCCTCAACAAATCCAACATCCTCTTAAGGCGATCCGTTTCTTGAAGTTTACTGTAATAAGTGACTCTTACAGCTGGTATTCACAGAGGCCGGAAGTTAGAGTAAATATTTGTTCGGCCGCTACGGTGCGTGCTACGAAGGCTCTGTTCGTTGTCCGATGCCCGCTGCCCGCTATCCGCTGCCCACATCGCTACCTCCTTGGCCGGTCAACAATCTCTGTAGGTCAATAATTACATATTGTGCTTATTGTTTAAACAAATGTATCATAAGAGAAACACTAATTGTGTGTGTACCACTTTATTTATGCGAACACGCCAACCGCTTTCGGAACAACCGCGCCTTTATCAGAACTAATTTGATAATATATTGCTTGGCCGTTCGACGTTCTCAGTAGATCAATAATAATCTATTTTTATAATTAAAAATAAAGACAAATATGCCCGGGTATGAGTAACGTAACAATGTGAAAAACTCCTACTACCATCATTATAAACGGAAAATATCGTTTTTTCAATTATGGAGGACTTAGCTAGCAAAGAAATTGAACCCATGACCCCTAGATTAACCCGACGCATTTCTCAACACAGCTACTAACCGGTATATTGTTTAAATAAATACTAAGTTTGTGTACATCGTTTTATTTGTGAGTACATGTCTACTTTTTAGGCACAACCGTGCCTTCGACACGGCAGATGTGAACTAAATGTAAAAGTGAGTAAAATGTCAAAATATAATTAGGAGGTGATTAGGCAGGTACAAGAGAGAAAGAAGCAATAGCTGAGATGGTGATAAGTAAGGGTAAATGAGGGGATAGAGAGGCACAGGAGTGATGGGTTCGTGTAATCAGATGTATCTACAAAATGTTACAGATTTTCATTTACATAACCAACTTTCTAATTTCCTAAGCGTGTTTTAGTTATTTTAAAATGCTATCTCAATAATTTTTTAAATCCAAGAACTGCATTTAATTTCCGTATGTACTACCTTATTTGGCAGTTTTTAAGCTTCAGGCGCTAAATAAACAATAAAAAGCAAACAACCGTGTTAAAATCCTAGAAAAACCGCCATTCACCGATTCTGTGTTCATAATATTTATCTTTTTACCCCTTTTATCTCCTTGAATCTATGTATTCTTACCGACTTAGAAAAATAAACAAATTTTCATAATTAACCTCAATGGTGTGGATAATATGTATCTTATAAATTGTACATACTATTTGCTTTTAGTGTATGCTTTATTTAGTTAGACAATTTTTGATGTCATATTATTATGTGACATAATGTATCCTTGTCATTTTATCTACAAAATGGCCTCTCCAGATTTTTTTGTTTGTTTTAAAGTCTCATTTTGGTATTTTCAACTGATAAAAGGTGTTCATATTACAACTATTCGTATAAAAAATTAGAAAAAGGTTACTCGTTTTTCCTGTGGTAAACGTCGTGGTACGCCCATGCAGTATATACTAGTGACAAAAATAAGTAGTAAAAAATAAGTAGTAAAAAATAAATATATTTAATTTAATGAAATAACTTATAGGCGCTCATATAACTCATTGTAATATTTAATTATTGAAGAAGATAATATTAACAAATCTTAATGAAACATGAAACAGAAAATGAAAAATACGATAAAAAATGTGTATTAAATGAGGATAATATTAATAATTCTTAATTTGAGATATGAGATCGATAAAGATGACGGAAGATAATTAGTAGAGATTCCAGTCCCGGTAAAACTAGAGGATCTTGGTTCGAGTTCCAGTTGCGACCGTTACCTTTTTATTTTCTGTGTCTTTTTCTGTTTCATGTTTCATTTTGATTTGTTAATATTATTTTCAATGAATAAATACTACAATGAGGTTTGTGAGCTTCCATAAGTTATTCCAATAAATTGAATATATCGTATCACTTCAGTATTATAACCGAATGGGTGTTAAACCAAACGGTAATCTGGCGACCTGTTTTTTCTTTCAATAAAATCAGGTCCAGTTTCTTGACGTTTAGATGCATATTATCTAATACAAAAGGGTAATTAAGGTTATGTAGCTGACTCTATTATAATTATCACTGCTCGATTTTGGAATGGCCCGAGAGACAAATGGGATTTTCCCGCTGAACTGACGTCCGATGTTGTTAAAATATTCATATATCTTTATCAAAGTATTCAATTTTCTTTCGACTGTAGTATACATTTACATAGACCGTAGTTAAATTTCCAATGTGTAGTCGAAAATTTTTGGACATTTTGGGGAGGATTTATATCAAAAGCTGGACGCCAGGTATTTTTTATAAATTTCGTTCGTAGTTCAATTTGTTTAGACACGGGCTTCTTTAGGAAAAGTTGCCGTCAACTGACTGACGTATCAATTCATCTTATTCCCTTTTGCATTCTGTCGGTATACTCAGCCTTTCAAAGGGGATTAAATGGCCGCTTCGAACCTTTCATTGACCAATGAATTGTGATTGTCACCTTTACACCACGTTACTGATACATTTACATGGAAAAAATAATTCTTTTTTGTGTATGTACCTTTTAATTATGCATTAGTACAATATATCCAAAAACATAATGTATGTATTTACTTTAATTATTGCAAGCTAATCTTAATCGTTTTTTCATTACGATTTTTGCCATGTATATTTTTTTACGAAGCCTATATGACATCAAATTGAATAGTATTTACAAAACTATCTCCCCCGACTCGATTTTTTTTCCAAGGATAATATATTGAAAAATACATTTACATTTGACATCGTTTTATAATATTAATTTTGTGATTATTACTGTACCCAATACCGAGGAATTTACGGAAAGGACACACCCTACATCTGCATTGGTGATATCTTACCATCAAGTATCTACGTCAGAGTTTACGTCAATGTTATGATATGACGTAGAGGCAGCTCTTTACACCGACAATAAACCGTGTGATTCATCCTGAATATTACCCAACCGAGAGATATTTTCAGGTCAACGCATTAAAGTAAGAAGTAATATTTGTATTACAATATCAAAAGGTATCGACTGTTATAAATACGTTGCAACTAATAAGATGATACATTTTAATATCTTATTAATAGCACATATGACGCAGAATTCCTCGAGATATTTAGATTTAATTAATTGATTATTAATAGTTGATAGCCATTTGCAATAAAAATCAAATTAATATTTGTCTCGTACTTATCTACTACAGTCACGATTTTAAGTATTTTTTGTTTTTCCTTATCAATATATAAAATCTTAAGTAAAACTGTGTTAGCGCCCTTGAGGTGATTTTTCACAAAAACGGCGCTACACGAAACATTCAATTGTTATTATTAACATTATTGACAGTGAAACCACAATTTTCTATCATCTGCTGTACTTATACCATTTAATCGGTGTTATTATTTTAGACATTAATTCTAATTCTTTAATTTACTTACTAAATCGGTGTAAAATAAAACAAATGCAAACAACAATAAAAAATTTGATAAATTTTGTACAATTAATTACAATTTTTTTTCATAATAAAATTAACAAAAAATTTCGAAATACTTTCGAAATCCGGTATAGCCATCGTGCGTGATAAAATATCTGACACCAATTATTATCCTAATAACAAATATTATTTAAAAATATATTATGACATCAACATACGAAAGAAACCATCTCCAAAAAATGCGTCCACTGTCGGTATCCTGCTGTCTCCCTCCAGATCGGTATGCCTATAGATACAGTGTTGGCCCCCACCTCATCCAGCCGCCTATACTGACCTAGGCAGTGTTCATAATAAAAAATCATTACATATTCACCAAATTGTTTCGTGAAATAAATCTATTATGTAATAAGAAATTGGATGAAATCGGTTGAATATTTATATATTTGTGACTTACCGGCTTTTATTAGTCATATGTCTCAAAAATTACGTAATTTACGTCTGTAACAGTATGGTTTTATACATTCATGATAAAGTTCGTAGCATTTCTTGGTAATACAACAAAATTTAAGTAAAGGTTAATTTGAAATATTTTGGAAATACCCCGCAGCGTACTTGAAAACGTGAGTTTGGCTGAAAAATTCTCTATTGCTACTTACACGATTTGTGCACTCGTATACGCCTATGTTCGTACTTTCCTATAAATGTGGTGTCATTCCATTATAACATATTCACCCGTTTGATACCGCAGGTGAAGTTCATATCACAGGTGAGCGTAAAGGAGAAGGGTAATCCCTAAATCCAACAAACGTAGGAAACGATCACCGAATACATTAAACTCCACTTGTTTTAATAAAAATGTCGGTGTAATTTTTGTAGATTTCTTTCCAGATTCGATTTTAATTTCAGGATAATTACTGTCAGGTGCTTCTGCTTTTTGTGCTAAGCGATTTGCAGTGTCGAGGTCCTACGTTTTAATGAGAGACCCGCTTGTTCGCAAATGTTAAAAACCGCATTTTTTTGAATTCGCTTTTAGTTTCTGGAATCCCTCTTATTTCCACGTTATTGACCTTTTATTCGGATATTTTGCAAAAGAGTAAGATATCAGTATTTCATAAATTTTAGTTTTTTTCGATCGTATTAATTGTCGTTCGTATTAATTGTCGTTCGTATTAATTGTTTATCTGTAAGATTATGACATACTATCGGGATACAACTTGACAGCGCGAGCGGAGTTCAAAGACATTTCTTAGAAAAAAAAAGTTTTTACTTCATATAATAATAACCATTATTTTAACAGAAAAAAAATCAGTATTGTTACATTAAAGTTTTTTATATAATTTTTATAGTATTCAAGCATAATTTGCCGAACTCGACTACAATTTAATATTAAAAAAAAATTATAACTCTTATTATTTATTTAAAAAGAACGGTTTATTTCTAAAAAAAGTTCTGCTGGGTAATTACTGTAATAATAACAGTTTTTATTAAATTATAAAAAATGGGTTGGAATTTGAAAAAAAACTGGTCAAATATGACGGTGCCCATCTCGAAACGTTCTAAAAATTGGTATTATTCGATTTTAAATATCTCAGTTATTTAAGTATATAATTTTTTGAAATTGTTAAAACATTCATAAGGAAATCTTTGAATTAAAAAATTACCTACACTTCGGGACTTTTCCCTTTCCCAAACTAGAGACTAATCTCTTGAAAATAATATTCTTACATGCCTCTGAAGATACGTGAGAGCAATATGTAATATTGTATTTGTTTCAACTCTCGGAAGCATGTGTACATGCAATGTAGTTGCATTCGCCGGGAAATTTTACTACTACCTATGTACGTCATCAGTAATGTCAAACATCGTCAAAAACATAAATCCTTCAACTTTAAACTATAAATACATCTATGCAAGACCCGAATAAATTAATGGCATTCACATATCCTACTAAAAATTCGCATGTACTTTCGAACTGTCAATCAAAACAATAAATATTATTATCCTGTTTCATAAATAACCCTAATGATAAATAAATATTTTTTTATTTTTTTTTATTTTTGTCCGCTATAAAAAAAAATCTTTTAAATGATGTTGATCGGCAGCAATGGGTGTGTGCCAGACTGGTTGGTTCCGAAGCATTAATGTGACGGGAATTTCCCGTTTTCAACGCATAATTGGTACGGCAGAACTGTCTCTGCCTTCGCGGCCATAAGCTAACGATGCTTGGTGAACCTCCGATGACGCGCGAAAACACGCGACGTAAATACCATCATAGCCCCTATCTGGAGGTTCGAGTATCTGCTATCGGGGGCACGGTGGTTTTTTCACGGCATACTATTAAAAAAAAGGTGTGTTACAATATGAATATTATTTTATAACAGTTGTATTAATATTATTTACATGTATATGAGGATGTCGACAGCCCGGTGGGTTAAAGATCTGCATGGAATTGATAATTTCTTTTTAATTAACGTTTACACTTACATTTGAGGATTTACAGCGAATTCGCTAAAAAACATCACGTAGTACGTAAAATGATCCAAATATAGAATAAATGTCTGAAATAATTAATATGTTAAATTGATTAAGTATTAGATTAATATGTGAAAGCAATTAATGTAAATTTTAGTATTAAATTCATAAAAATCGATGTAATGACGCATTTATTAAAAGATAACTAACTAACCATCACGCCATTTCCCCGCTACGATAGGCAGAGAGGACGGATCGCCAAACAACTCACTCTTGGCTATAATCTCCTACTACATACAATCACATTCATACATCGTCTCATACATACTCTTCATTTATTCTGACTCTTGACATAACAGTATTTTGTTCACTTGATCGTGCCATGATTTCCTCGATAACCTCCGGCTTCCTCTTCCATTCACATTCGCGACATAGGGATATTAATTCTCCTTCCACCCTTTTCTTTCCTTTCTTTACATTTAAGTAATTACAGAGGGTGAATCTAGATCGCACTTGGAGTCGATTTTATTACATGTATTACTTTTTGATTCGAAAGAAATCGAGTTGGAAGTTGGAATTTTTAGACCAAAATCGGTTTTTACGGGGTTATTATCAGCTGTTTTTTTGTCCAAAAGTTTATTTAACCCTTTTTTTGCCAAAAAGGTATTTTTTTGGATTCTTCATATTTACTAGTTTCCCGCTGGTACCACTGGGTCCCAGATATCACGTATAATCTGTATCATTGGAATAGTGACTACTGAGCAAAAATTTTCCTTAGAATATTATTAAAAATATACAGTAGTACGAACTGAATTTACAACTCCGCCCACAGGCAGAGAATGTACGAAATAAAAAAAAACATGTCATTTATATCTGTGAAAAATAATTGTTTCTCTGTAAATTAGTACTTATATTATTTTCCTGATTGGTGGACTATAAACAAAGTGATAAACACTATATATATATATATATATTGTCTCCGATGATGTCGAATATTACACCATCCATTGAAACCCATTAACGAAAATAATATACAGGTTAAACCAAAAAAAAAACTAGAAAGAAAAAGAGGGCGCTGCGATTGTTTAAATGGTTTTAAATGGCAACACAATCTGGTTGAAACTAGTTGACAGAAAAAAAGATGAATCTTTAAAAAACACTCTGGGTTCAAGTGAATATTTTTCACATCAACATCAAATGGTTATCAGAAATTAGTGATAATTCCTGAAAAGAGATGATTCTACATCATATTCTAAATGAATTAAATTACAGAATTTGTTGCTTTTTAACAATATTTTGTATATTTGAAATAAAGCCAATTTTAAATGAAAATAAAAATCAATTATGTGGGAGGAGCACGCACTTAAAAAATAGAATACAAAATTTAAAAAAAAACGTTAGGAAAATTTTTGTTAAGACATTTTTCACCTCATTAATAGTAAGTATATACAAATATCACTGACATAGACTTATTATCAAAAATAATTTGGTATGTTACTAAAAGCGGATTTTGCTTCCAAGGAAAACGAAGCATTGTTCATAACAACAAGTAAAATCCTCTAACAAGTTAAAACATGAAAAAAAGGATGGACCGGATATAATTTTAATTCAGGTTTTTATTTAACAATCCACGTGACCTCTAATAAATTTGTGAAAGAAACAATCAATAGTATTTCTTGTAGACGTTATAATTTTCAACGGTGTAAAATATAGTTTTCCTCATATTTTTAATTTTAATCGATTATTTTTTGAGGCATGTGCGTCAATCAATAGGCGAAGACGTTATTCTATAAACGCAGGAAACAAAAGTCAACAACAAAGCTGTTAAAAAGACAAAAACGCTTAAAGATTCTAATTTTAAAATAGTTTGCGGCTTTCACACATCGTGGGTTTTTAAATAGATTCTTTAAAAAAAACATTTCAATTCACTGAATCACAAGTTGCCATAAGAAAACCATATTAATGTCAAGGTATCGTTGAAAAATCAAGATCGTTGCTATAAAAGTGTTAAAAGGGATTAATTTGATTCGATTTAAAACCGTTTATGGAAATCACACCTTTTGACCACTTTTTGTACATTTATGTTTGACCGATATTAAAAAAAAAAATCTAATCCCCAAGTACGGCGCCAACGGTTAAAAATAATAACAACTTTGGTTTTTTTAACGGAATTTAATTACGTTTTAATGGGTCGAGTTCAACGTAATCCCAAGTAAACGTAGGTATGCCACTGAGAGATCCTTTTTAAAATCTCGTAAACTCTCCCTTTGTCTCACAAACGTCGAATTTGACAGAAGGAGAGGTTGCAAGAGAGCTCTCAGTGGCAGAACCATATTTGATCATCCGAGGGCATTCCGCCAATGGTAGAGCAACTTTACTGTCATTCACCCGGTTTGGTCGGGTTGCAGGTTGGCTGGTTGGGAGGCCTGCAACGTGCCGGCCGGTGTGTAAGGCGGCGGGAATGTGCCCGGAATTCCTGCAATAATTACAGGCCAGACAATAGTGAGACGGCGGGCTCATCCCCGTGCATTTCCTCACCGGACATTGCTGAAACGGAGTAACCGTAATAGCTTTGGCAGGCTTCGATTTCGGCGTATCGGCTGCCTTCCGACTAGCGCCCAGCGCGGGATGTCGATTTTTATCTTCTTTTATATTAAAAGCCGCTCCAATTTCAGACTAACCACCGCGGGTCAACCGCCGCTTTAAATCATGCTTGATTTAATGTTTTTGTCTGGAAAACCCATGACACTGTTAGCTCGAACATACTACGAATGCAGACATTTATTTAGGGAAGTCTGAAAATAAATAATTTATTGAATTGGTTTAATTGCAAAAGTGGTGTCACACATCTTCCGACGGGTGCAGGTCGGACTTAGATACAATCAGTATAGATCTTAAATAATCAATTTTAAACAACTTTTCTTCCTTGCGATAATACAGTACGTCACCACAAGATACATTGCAACCAATAATATATTCAATAATTGAAGATAATATTAACAAATCTCAAATTAAATAAGAAACAGAAAAGAGAAAATAAATAAAAATATCGGTCGCATCTAGGAATCGAACCCGGGACCATCATATATCAATTTTAAGATTTCTTAATATTCTCCTCAACTATATTTGGGTACGAGTCCAAGATCCGACTTAAACCTTTAACTATCTGTGTCTTTTTCATTTGAAATTTCTTTAATTTTCTTCAATAATTAAATATTACTATGAAGTTTATAAAAGTTTCAATAATTTATTAAAACAAATTTAATATATTCTATTTGTTTTATATATCCCACTTCTTGTGATTATTACTGTGGGAAAAGGTAAAAACGTATTAATTAACGCCAATATAATATCTGCACTGGACCTGAGTACTTCCCTCCATTATTGCAAATTACTGTAATCGCATAGGCAGGTACTGAATAAAATACGAGTATATTAGCCTAACAAAATTAAAAAAGGATAAAGTAAACATTTATAAAGCATAATAAGGTGTACCCCTCGCTCACAAATTCAAGGTTTCGGCCTAATTGAACTCCGAAAGGCCTTCCACGGGTTCATTGACAATTCGCTGAATTCTCTAATTCGGCCATTATAAAATCTGATATGAACTTTGATATGTCGGCCATCGCACAAAGGGGGCGCGTGAATAATTCATGGATTATTGGAAAATCGGTCAAGGCATCCCGCCAATAGCTCCATTACAACCTCTCCCTCTTTCCCACATACGACGCATGTAACAGAAAAGGAGGTTACCACAGGGCTCTCCGAAAGACCACATTTAAAAATGCGTACTGCTGATAGCTTGTTTGCAGCCTCTCCCTCTTTACCACAAACGTCACATGCAATAAAAAGAGAGGTTGCAGTGGAGATTTCAATGGCTGGACCATACTACATGAATCACTTTAGGTTATCCGAGCTTTTGGCGAGTTGTTTCGAAGAAAGGGCTGCCGATAGATCAATGGTAGCGCCCTTGCGACTTGAATTATTATTTTCGACTATATATTCTCTTCTCATCCGGTCGTTGTTTGTTCTTGTTTTGCTGAAATTCCTGATTTAATAATCGATTCGCCAATATTGGGTGAGCTATTAATTCGAAGAAATATTTCGCAATAACCTTAGCGCATCACGCAAGTCAAGATCAAAACGGTCAATGCAAATAAATGCAACAAGTTTTTGCTATTATTGAGTGTTGCGTAATTAATTTTCCTATTCAAATTTTTGGCACAAGTATTTCATTCATGGATTCGATTGCTCGGAAATCTGGTTATGTGGGTGTGTCTCGTGTGAATAAAGATTGACATAGTGACCTATTCAGACGCCCAAATGAGGAACAAACTATGAAATAAACTTTAATTTTTCCATTAATTTTATGTTTGCACAAAATCTGCAGTCTGTTGCATGTTGACCTGTAGCATGTACTCATTAATAACGACAATCACATGCAAGCGTAATTGCCCACCATATTATAAAGGCAATTTATTTGGTACGATTTATTGCGGTGAATCAGATTCTTCGGCTTTTAAATATCTCAATTTGTTATTCGTTGGATTTTCCAAATTAAAACTTTCGAAATGAAATTTGCATGCAATTTTTTTTTGAATTTTCTAGGATACTTTATGGATCCATCCTACTGTTTTCATGTCATTTCCATGAAAAGTTGTGAACTTTTAATTATACATTTTAGTAAATTACAAGAAAAGGCCTAAGTAAGTCATTGTTTGTTCGTTCGATTGATTGCTTGTTCCATATTTTCAAAACTCTATGATTAGATAAATGAACAAATATTATTTAAATTACTCGGGCGAATTGTAAATTTGATTTTTCTGAACTCCTGCATTTAATCAACCTATACATACCCAAACGAACTAAAAGACAAACATTAACATTTTACGTATGTATATTCCGTTTCAACTATAGTTTGCATTCCCCAATTCAACGCTTACACAGTCTTGGTAACAAATACTTACATTATATGGATGTATTTGACAATAATTTAAACTTGTGAAATTTCAAAAAAAGTTATTTTAACCTGTTTAGAAACTATTGTTAACGACAATTTTTTTCAATTATTTGCTTATTTGTTATGATGTTAATATTGACTTTGTGGATATTGCATTATTATTTTTTTTTGTTTCTTTATATTCCTGTTTTCAGCTTTGATGTAGTTTTTCTTTTTTTCTTATTTAAAGTGTGATTAACTTTTGTGAATGTTTCCTATATTTATTTTTTTATGTGATTTAAAAATGATGTATTTATATGTAAAAGCTCTCTGGGCATTTAAATAATGAAATAATAAAAAATATTAAAAAATCCCTTAAAACAGAATGTTGGCACTTATTGATGAATTTTTGTAAACTTGACATTCAAAATAAGAGGACAGTTACTGGTTAGGGTCACATCACAACATTTTAACTTTACTCTAAACCATTTATAACCCCAGATATCGTCGGGTACTCCTGCTAATTATAAATAAAAGACAGTACTATAATTTTGAAAACACGTAAAAAATGATGTACATGTAAACAATCCCGATTACGTGATGAAATACTTGTAACCGAAAAGCACGGGGTCTCTTATCTCGAACGGAACCTTTTTAAGATCGGAAGCGATTAGGTATGACTGGAGACCGGGGCCTGGTGCCTGGCGGGGACCCGGAGAGATCAATGAATTGCGGGGTTAGGTGTTCGTGAAATTCGTCACGCAATAAAAACATTTCAAACGGTTTACAAATGAATACAAGTAAATTATTTATCCATAAATCAAAATAAATTTCTAAGGTAGTTGTGCATAATATATGTAACATTTTTAGTAACTTTATTAGTAAATTTTATTTACAGTCTGACAATTAAAAATAGACAAAAAAATAATTGTGCTGCGTTCGTTTAGAGGGTTTATAGCAACACAAGAATGGCTTATAGAAAAATAATATAGTTATTAAAAACACAATGGTCCAAGTGAATATGGTGTTCAGAAATTAGTGGAACTTTCCGAAAGATATGATTCACGTCACATTCTAAGATAATTTTATTGTATAACTTTTCGCAAGGAAGATAATTACATAGAGAGGCGATTTTTTTGTATTTCTCAAATTTTGTCTATCGATATGACCATGCATTAGATGTTAGAGAAAACTAAAAGAAATTCCCCTATCAAAGTTATACATAAAAATAAAAATAAAAACTTTACAAAATGAATTATAATGTTTTGCCTTGTCTCTTTAACACAAACTGTCGAACGCGAATATGTGAAAACATTTAAATGTGAAGAATACCCTTCAAAGACAGTGTGTAGTTTCCATAGTTGCCATAATGATAATATTTTGTAGTTTCAAAATAATAAATATCTTCATTTAAATTGCAAGCAAATACAATTGTTTCATTTGATACGTAGGTACCGTAAATATTTTCCATCTGCCCAAAGACAGGGGAACTCTTTACCACTTTTTTTATATTGTGAGGCTCTATGAGACGGAGAATAAGGAGAGGAGACTTGAATAGTTCTTGGCTATTTAGATCTAGCCACTAAACATTACCAAAACTATACCAAACAGCGTTTGGACTCTTCTTCATCATCTCGCATGGTGGAAAATTTTAGACATAGGCAGGGTTTTTGATCTGGAACGCTGCATCGCTGAGGCGCCTTAGTAAATTTTTGCATGCACTAATTCTTAGAACAAAAAGTCTATAGGTGCTTAATTCATATCGCACACATGAAATTCATGTTTGACTCGCTCTCGGGCAGTATTAATTACAGATGAATTGATTTTTAGCCCGGGATTTAAATGGCGCGCTGTTTAAAGTGTGGTAAAATTATAATACAAGTTTGTCTTATTATATTATGGGAGTTCACTGCACAAATGGACCTTAGAAAAAACTGCCGCTGGTTCAGAGCCAATAAATGAACAACTTTTCCAAAGATATCGTCATATGAGCATACATACATAAGTGGTCTAAAACTTTTTTTCTAGTTTTTGGCACTAAAATGCGCTGCAAAAGTGAGTTGCATAATTACCGATAGTTGATGACAACACCAATAATTATAATTGGCTACTTCCCATTATCTCACTCTCTTGCAATAACTTTTCTTCTAAAAAAATACACGTTTTTGACAAATTATTATTAAATTGTTTTGAGACAAAACTACATTTAAAAAAATCGAATGAGTCGTACATTCAAAGTCCAGGAAGTTTCGTAGAATCGATGATCGTTATTATAGGAGAAAATTATCTTTTTGACCTGCGCTGATTTCAATAAACTTGAATATGACTAATAGATAGCACAAGGTTATGCACAAAATTCTTGCCGTCTCCGCGTAATCTGAATGCCAGAAAAATGGTGTTACGATGGAGATAATTATTTAGAAAACATACAGGAGTTTGTAGAAATTGATAATTGCTTGACAACAAAACACCAATCAAATGTAAGTAATGTTTTTTTCTAGCTTAAGCAAAAATTATTAGCATCGGATCTATAAAGCAAAAATCTATTACTGGTTTGTCTAAAGTAGCAAATACATATTTGAAACGGTTAAGGTTTGCGTCGTGAAATTCATACGTTTTCTAGATTTTCTGTATTAAAACAACTATCTTCAGATCGTAATGTCATTTGGTACACATCAAATACAGAATTTTTCTGGACCGCCACCAGCAAATGTCAGCATAAGTTCCCAATTATAGAATTTGACACTACTTTAAAGACGGGTGTCAATCTGGATTCAGATTTATTTCCCTCAAAACTCAAGTAAACAATACAGTAAGCGCAGGATTCTTTCAATTAAGACAAAGTAAATCAGTGCGTCCACGGAGTGGACTATATTGGTGGTCAATTCGTAGGTAGTGTCACGTCTAAATTATTGCAACGGAATAAATGCAAGTCTCCCCAAATACAAAAATTACTAAATTGCAAACCATTTTCAGGCGCTACGGCAAGACTTATCACCGACGTATTTAAATATTTCCACATTTCATAGCATCTCAATAATCTTCACTGACTCAAATATCATGAAAAAATCCAGTTCAAGCTCTGCTGGATGGTATTTAAGTCAATGACTCCGGCTAACTTATCGTAGATGTGTGTTCCTAAAAATATCAATGCACAACAGTCAACCCTTAGATTAGCAGCGTCATCAGCTATCGGAAAGTTGAGAGCACCAAAGCGCACACCAGATACTAAGTTTGATGAGAGTGCTTTCGGAATGTCAGAAACTAAAGTCTGAAAATCACATGATTAACGAATGATGGCAGACTCGACAGAATTCAGAGCTAAACTTAAAACTCATATTTTCAGACAATCATATCCATAAACGGGAGAATTGCACACCCAAATTATATAGTTATATTAACCGGTTAGTATTTACCTAATGTCACTTATAGAATATGTTATTTCTTACAGTAATGCGCAAATGCGTCATCCACTGCTATGCAAAAAGACTTCAGAGGCGATATTGTAAATAACTAATTTCGTAAATGTAAATAATAAGTGATAAATTCGCATGTAACGGTCAGCACACAAAAATAAACAGTTTACAGATACTAAAGAGTACTACGAATGAATCATCTGTAAATTCTTAACGGGTTTCAAACTTATCAAAAGACAATAATCCTCATACTTTCAAATTCTACGTGAAATACGGTAATAATTTTAGGTAAAACGTTCAAAATTGATTTAATTGGTTTTCAAACTCAACCAATTTTCATAAGTTTTGGGAAGTATTTCATAGATTTTAAAGATTACCCTTCGAAGATTTTTGTCTTTTGAAAAATTATACATTGTCCTAACTACCTTATGAAATGTACAGATAAATCATTCGCGGTAGTGTTTGGGTTAGCAACGTGTGTTGTGATAATTAGGGCGTTGGGTGCTGGTCGCTAAGCCTAAGTAGAATTTTTTTAGCCTTTTAGGGTCATTTTTCAATCTCCAGTACTAAATTTTAAAGTAAATACTAACTCTTCTTTTTCTAATAATCTTCTAATAAATGTAAGTAATCAATAGTAAAGGAGGATAACATAGTAGCCTCAAAATTATCCAACGTGCAATGTTTTAATATTGTATCCTCAGCGTCCATATTCGTATCCTCTACAAGCTCAATCTTTCTAATAAATCTGTGTTTATCTAAAGCCAGGTAAGTATGTTTCTATATCTGTTTGTACATAATTATTTGAGGTGATTTAAAAAAAAAACGGTGCTATGCAAATTATCCGATTATTGTTATTATTATTGTCATAAGATAATTAATTTTGAATATCCAGCTAAATCTAATTTTTTTTTTTAAATAAAAAAATTTTGAAGCAAAATATAAATAACAAAATAAGAACATGTAATTCTCTGAATCTACCTATTTAGTTACGCGAAAATATTATATTATATGAACCCATAAACATTGCTGTTCCTCGAACATGCATATTATATATATATATACATAAATTATGCGTTAAGTTTAAACGAAACGTGATACGCGCTCACAGATGGCGCTGATCAAAATATTTTAGAAGAAGAAAAAACTTTTAGCATTTAATGCTTTAAAATATCGAGATGAATTGTAGGTTCGCGTGCGTACATAGGGAATATGAGTTTAAAGCTCAAATTCTTAAAGAAACTTATGAAAATACTATATACGATAGTTTTACAATAATATTATCGTATTTTTATAAGTTTCGTGAAGGACGTGAGCTTTAAATTTGCAGTAACAATTTATTCCATTTCAAATTCTGTATGTACATCCGCCAACAAACAATTCATTTCAATATTTAAAAGCATTACATGCTTATGTGGTTTTATTCTAATATATTTGAATAAGCGCCATCTGTGCGCACATATTACGAGTCGTTTAACTTTAATGACCTCCGTGGTGGACTTATCTAAGTAGTTACCTGACTTCGAGTTAGAAGATTTCGTGATTGATTTTTTAATGAAAGCAATGATACAATTTATTTTCCAAAAATTACATTGAAGATGAGGTCAAATATTTAATAATTTGGTCGATGATAAAACGTTTGCCAGAACATTCGACTGACGGTCTGTGATTCGGTTGAGTTTTAATCCTGCAGCGGGTAATACCGAAGGTAATACCAGTTTACTACGTACAAGCAAGCCTATGTGCAAGTTTTGTTTTCGGAAGTTAATTAATGTTAAGGAAGTTAATAACAATAATACTTATGCGGTATTCATATAAAAAAAAGAACGTCATCTAACAACACATTTTCTTAAATCATAATATTTTTTTAAATATTTTTACCAGCTTAATAGCATTATTATTCATTTGCTTGAAAAAATAAATTTTAAAAAAAAACTATATTTAGAATAAAACTTTTTGTGCCTTCCCGGGTCTAAGCGGGTATTTTGTGACATTGGTGAAAAAAATATATAAAGAAGTTTTTTTTTCCAAAATACAACAAAAGATTTGCTATAAAAAGTACTGCAACAAATAAAAAAAAAATCACAAAAAAATGTCATAGGAATAGAAATAATGTCATAGGATTAGGTACCTACCTACCAAAATTTACTTCGAACGTGTTAGTAGAATTGCCTACAACAAGGCGCTACTATCAAAGCTGATTAAATTGTACGTTAGTTGTTCAAATTCAACAATAAATCATTAACAATTCCGCTGAAAAGAATTTAATTTATGTGTGCACGTATAATTACAGGTTTTTTAAATATCAGACCGGCCCCACAAGGCACACGCCAGGCTAACCGAAACACCTATCTACCTGGTATTACCACATTATTAGCATTATTCTTTCTTCCGTTTCAATGAAACCATTAGAATTTGCAGTGTAAAAACCTACGCACAACTTTTTTTTTTAACTAATCAATGTTAGACAAAATGTTTATTTACACATCACTTGTTATTATGTTCTGATAAAACAATCAATGCTCCAAAAATTATTTTATTATGGTTTATTATTTATACCCCTTGTTTAAACATTTCATGGCAGACAATTTTTTTTTTTTAATCTGTTTTGAATATATAATAATGTGAACACCGTACAAGAGTTCGAACTGCTTCCAACCGTTTGGAGCTAGTGAGACTATGGCATCCTCAAATTTGGTATGTTGTGAGGTTGAATGTAGTGGGAAGGAGAAGGATATGGTAATACCTGGCTACTCAGATCTGGTCACCAAACACGGCTAAATCCGTTTCAAGCAACGTTTCAATTTTGAATACTGAGAGTATATTCCACTCTCGAACGTGCCGCAAATACGTTGGGTATTATTTTTAATGAATTAATTGTTAAACAATACAAATGCCTCATGACGGCCTCCATGGTCGAGGGGTAAGGCTCTCGACTACGAATCTTAATGTCGCGGGTTCAAATCCCGGCGTGCGCAACTAATTTATATTTAATTAATTTGTGCTGTTTCACAATTAATTAATTAAAAAATAATGTGTAGTATATTTGTGCACGTTCCAGAGTGGAAGATACTCTCAGTATCGCCCTGGTGAAAGACCACCATTCAGAATTGAAACGTTGCTTGAAATGGCTTTTAGCCGTGTTTGGTGACCAGATCTGAATAGCCAGGCATTTCCCCACCTTCCTCTTCCCCTTCTCCTTCCCCTCCCCTATACCTTCAGCCTCACAACAATTCCCTATTGGGGATGCCATAGTTTCACTGGCTCAAGACGGTTGGGAGCAGTTGAGACTCTTGTGCGGTATTCATGTAAAAAAAAAAAAAAAATCAAATTTACTTGCAGACGCCGGGATTTGAACCCGCAACATCCGGATTCACAGACTAGAGCCTTTCCCCTTGACCATCGAGGGGTTTTATAAATCTAATAATAAAGTTTTTATATTTTATAATTGTTTTAAAATTAATTCATCTAAACATCTTGACACATTTTTTTGCTGGTTTTATGTAACAAATACGTCATTGAAAGAAAAACAAGACCGTTACGAAAGAATGCAGCATATTTACTATTTATAGATAATCTACGAGTAAAACCCGTAATAGTACGTCACGAAATCACGGTCTTCTGACATGAAAAAAATGGGTTTGTATATCATACTTAGATCTATGTGCATATGTAAAGTAGCCGGTGTGTGAATTCATTCATTGTTACATTTCAAATCTCTTAACAAAGGTGTGAATAACAAAATTCCACATTAATAAGGTTCGCCGAATTTCGGCAGAAGCAGATTGAGTAGGAAGCTAATGCATAGTCAATACGAGCCTCTTTTCAGTGAAATGTTATATTAATTTCATTCACTGCCCAGAGTACCATTTTTTATACGCGTTACATCTACGTATCTATAAGTAATACTATTCGTGATAGCTTAAAGTACGAAGGATCAGATTTCTCAGACTTATATAAAATATATTTATATGTAATACTGGTACTATTTCACCAAAATGACCATTCAATATCACAGCTCACCGAATCCTGACTGAAAATTCCCATAAATCAAAAATAAAAAAAACATTTATTCGATGCTTTTCAGAACATCCTTAACGCTAAACGAAACGTGGTACGCGCTCACAGATGGCGTTAATTAAAATATTTTAGAAGAAAAGTAATGCGGTATTAATTTTAAATATTAAGATGTATTGTTTGTTGGCGCGCGTACTTCCGGAATATGAATTTTTTTTTTATTGTAAGTTTAAATCTTATAAAAATACTGTATATGTTGGTTAGTTTAAATCTACAGTAACAATTTTTTTTCCATTTCATGTGCCGTATATACATCCGCCAACAAACAATTCATTTCAATATTTAAATCATTAAATGCTAAAAGTATTTTTTTTACTTTAAATGAGCGCCATACGTGCGTATTACTTTTCGTTTAGCCTTAATTAAAAAATGGATGCATTTAAAATTGTGCCTGAATATAAACAACTGGATGGAGACACCAGGAGACCAGCAGGAATGAAGACTTTCCCCAGAGGT
>JAHDVE020002762.1:0-60671 GCA_022606495.2 Halesus radiatus
ATATTATTGTTATAGTAGGTTAAAAGAGTGAAACACAGGATATAAAATATTTACTCAATTAAATATACTACAAAAATAGAATTTAAATGAAAAATGTTTTTGTTTAAAGCCACTTTATTTTTATATATATTTCTGCATTCGACCGGTTTCGGTTGGACTCAACCTTCTTCAGGAATGTACACATATATATATAAACTAAAATTAAAATACAGAGATATCACAATGGGGACAGAGAACGTCATAGAGGGGGGGGGGGGGTAGATCGGTAGATGGAGGGGAGGGGAAGAAAGGGAACATCCTTAAAATCGGACTTTGGGTAAAATCTAATTGTTTGTTTAAAATTTGGCATATATTATTTTTATTTGATTTTATTATTTCTAATGCTTTTAAGTTATTAAGACGCAAACCTATGGTTAATATTAATTAAATGTTCAGCGAATTCTGAAAAACCTATACTTGTTAAACATCTAATATGTTCTTTGACTGTAATGTTTACGTTTCTAAAATAGAATTCAGAAGTTACATTACGAAATTAAATGTAGTTTTGTGGTCTGAGGAAGGAATAAATGGGTGGGATAAAACTATATACTTTTTCGATTCATTTAATAAAATCTGCATCTGCTTTTACTTGTAGGTACTTTTATGGTGATTTTTACTATTTAATTTAGTTTTTCTTCTTATGTTGTTTTTTGGTATTTAATATCCATTATGGGTTGCATTGCATTGCATACCCCTACATCTAACCATTAATTAAACATTAACCAATAACCAGTACGATGATGTTTTGAGAAACACTGTGTCAGAGATTTGAGAGGTTGACAAGTCGTCATTTCACAATGTACAAGTTAGTATGATTTCACAATGTCAAGACACGCTGTCTGGGGGTACGTTACCTGCAGCATATAGCCATATAGCCAGGTACAACGTCCTCTCGTCACCGTACCAATACTGTACTCGCCTAGTCACCGCCTGATTTGCATAGAAAAATCTCGCCTTCGCCCGCATGTTAGGTCAGTCCCAAAGCATGTATATGGACTACATGGCATATCCCAAAGCATGTATATTGTATAGTAAATCCCATAGCATGTATTTCGTCCCATAGCTCGTATGTATGTACCATGGCCGGGCCATTACCATAAATGCATATCATTGGGCTGCATTCTTACCAACAAATATTTATGTAAATCCGCGTCCTCTGGAATAAAACGACATTTTTGCTGCCAGTTTTCTCGCCTCCCATAGTCCTGGAATAGAAATTTTAAATGATTTTATCATCGTTTCGTGAATAACGAATAGTACCTATCGGTTGCGGCATCTGGTTACTTTGCGTGTAAAAATATAACATGACTGGTAGGTAGGAACGAAATAATATTTAATCATTGTGGAAAATAATATTAACATAACCTAAATGAAACATTAAAACGGAAAAACGACAGTAAATAAAAAGATTTCCGTAGCATCTGGGACTCGAACCCAGGACCTCTGGCTATCCGGGGCAACCGCTTAACCAACTTAGCTAATGAGACCAGTTCAATTTGTGCCGTCTTCATCGATATCATATCTCAAATTCAAGATTTGTCAATATTATTCTCCATTTTTAATCCCATATTTTAATATTTAATCCGAGACATGTTTTAACTTTTTTTAAAGTAAATATATTTTTTTAATGATGGCAATGCTGACGAGCCTCTCTGCCCATAATGGATACCAATAAACAATATTATTTTGTAGCCTTTTTTAGCCATTGTAGATTGCAGAACATATCTCGTTCGCAATGCCCGTCTATAGTGATTTGCTCGTTGATTGAAAAATGCAATAGAGATCAGAGAATTAACCAACAAAAATTTTCAGTCATCTCAAACTTGGCACAAACATGTATTTTCTTTGGCTAATACGCAATTTATTTTGTATATACAAGGTACAAAAAATACCTCTAAATAACATCTTAAAGGGGGAGAGGGATGTCGCAGAGAGATTATTTATTCCAAGTAATGATAATATTATTACGAAAATATTCATTACATATTTTTAAAACTTTGACATTTATCAAAATCAATTCAGAAATATGATCACTTTCTGATCATCCTATACCAGTATTGTTTTATTAATTGTTTTTGTGTTTAATTCGTAGAACTCCATCTAATTTTTTTTTTAAATTTAATGTAAATCAAATTTAATAATGTTATTATTAAGTTCTGCAAGTATTTTTAGTTGTTATTATTGTGACAGCTGTTTCGGCGTTAAAAGCCATTTTCAAACTGTTTGAAAATGGCCCTAAGCTCCGAAACAGCTGTCACAACAATAACAACTAAAAATACTTGCAGAACTTATTAATAACATTATTAAATTTGATTTACAGTATTGTTTTACAAAATATTTTTAAATGTTAAATATTCTCAGAAAATACTTCGAAGAAATTTTTTTATGTTGTTTCATTTCGTCATAAATACAAACTCTTTTGTTTTTTTTTTAATGCCGATTAAAAAACTTCGGTTAGGTTTATTATTATGGGATTGTAATTATTTTTCTCCACTTTTAAAAAATATTTACATATTTTTAACATTTTCCAAAACGTACGTCGGACGGTCAGAAAGTCATTTTTTGTGATTTGATTTTGATAAATGCTAAGCCAAAGTAAATAAAAAAAAAAATAATAATAAATATTTTCGATTTAAAAAAATCATGTTTATCGTATTGCTTAATAATATAATCATTATTTCAAACGAATTAATCATCTTTCTCCGACGTCTCTCTCCCCTCGATCAAAATATTTTTGAAAGGGTTAGCATAAATGCCCTGTTCTATTCTCCAAGCTCTGTGAGATAACCGACAAAACGAGGAGGCAAAAAGGAGGAAGTAATTAAAATACATTTAAATAGGGGATACGCTAAGTGATGGAAGTTTTAACCTTCTTAGGTGAGATTTCCAATCAACTCGTTTAACCCATTGAATGAAGACATACTACTGACATATGCTTTTTTTATTTATTGAAGCCTCATTGTAAAGAATAACACTTTAGTATCCTTTATAACACATTATTACCCGGGGGTTCGTTCCACCATTGTGCCATTGTTCGCATACGACTTTCCTTGTATAAATTCAACGAGAATTGCAAAAAACTCACTATATTCTGTCACGCGTAATGATGCTGAAAATCAAGGTAACCATGCATAATTGGACTTACTTACTTGTACCTGAATTTATCCACACATGTTAATATAAACATTTCCAATCAGCTAAGTACTTCAGCAACTCAATGTTTGATGTTCATTACATCTCAATCCAACCAACCTTCTGAGATGTTTTGATTTTTTGCATGGTTGTTGGAGCCTTATGAGAGAAATAATTACATTGCGTGGGGTGGATTCAAAATTAAATTTGGCTAGGAGCTCTTAAATCTTTAGTGTATCTGCAAAAGTAAAAACAAAATGAAAACAACAAATATGTTGTGTTAACCACTGTTTAATATATAAATTACCAATGGGTTTTTAGGAAGCGAGCTTCCCTCATAAAAATACTTCTAATTAATATTAAAAAAAAACATTCAAAATACTATCCAACCAGGTTTTTATACTAATAGTAAATTTTCAAAAAATATGCTCTTGTATGTAGCCATCACTTTGTGGTTATCCATTATAATCAAATGAAACAATCAACCATTGTTTTAACCATTGTGGCCGTACTCGCCAATTTTATACTATTGTATAAAGCTATCACTAAATGTGGTTAAAATAAAGTTTGATTGTTTTATTTGTTCAAAAAAATATGTTTGAAAGAGAGCGGGGGTCTATAAATTAATTTGTAATGACTTTAACTTTTTTTACATTTAGTCCTAGCTGATGTGTACCCGACCTTGCTCGGGATTTTTTTGGAATAAAATTATGAAGTTGTGAATTCTTGCTTGTCATTATGGTGCCATAATTGATTTGACAGCGAAATTAACTATCTCCAAATAAAGAAACATTGATTTGAATATTTTATTTCATTCCGAACGTTTATTTTTTCTAAATATATCTAAATCATAAAGTTCTTAATCATAAAGGTACCTATTTTTCATACTAATTTTGAAACGTTATAGCAACAATTTTACATATTGGATTTCATTGAAACTACTTTCTAAACCTTCTCGGCACTAATAAAAACAAACTGTGCTATTTTCGGCGAAACCGGTTAAGTAACACATTGATTTTTATATATATAGATGTACCTACTCTCGACAGAGGAATTTGCCAGTGAGACAGACATCGATCAATCCTTTATGTGTTATGCTCCCTAAAGAAAAATAAATAAAATAAAAAATACCAATTTTTAATTACAAATTATTTTTATTGAGATTAAAGAATCCCATTTCAATATTTAATCATTGTAGAAAATAATATTAACATAACCTAAATGAAATATAGAAACGGAAAAAAAACGACAGAAAATAAAAAGATTTCAGTCGCATCTGGGACTCGAACCCAGGACTTCTGCCTATCCGGGGCAACCGCTTAACCAACTTAGCTAATGAGATCAGTTTAATTAGTGCAATCTTCATCGATATCATATCTCAAATTCAAGATTTGTCAATATTATTCTCCATTTTTAATCCCATATTTTAATATTTAATCCAAGACATGCTTTAACTTTTTTTAAAGAAAATATATTTTTTTAATAATGGCAATGCTGACGAGCCTCTCTGCCCATAACATAAATCTCAATCTCGGATATTAATCTGAGACACTGTCAAGCTTGCAATTGTGTTTGTTAAGAACTTTGTAATCATTATAAAGATAGATGCCAATATATGGGATTAAAAATGGAGAATAATATTGACAAATCTTGAATTTGACATATGATATCGATGAAGATGATATAAATTGAAATGGTCTCATTTATATTAGCTAAGTTGGTTATTTTCTAGAATGATTAAATAAAAATAAAATACTTTTTTAAATAGCTTTGTATGAACAGCTGATGTCGAGGGCCATGAAAGAAAGGGTTTAAATAGCAAAAATTAAAGCACAATCTTCTTTCCCTTTCCTTAAGAGCCTTAATAATGTATAATTTACAACATCGTATTTATCGAGCGCTGCTAAAGAGGATATATATCAAAATGGTCATAATTTATAAAGCTTTTTATTACACCGCATTCAATGGTAGGAAATGCTATCCAAGGCATAAGATACTATACAAATCTTTAGTCCGGCCACCCTGTACGTTAAGTTGATGACATTATTGCGATATCACATTCAATAATGCAATATTTACGACGGAATTCTATTTATTACTTACTATCATCCTGTAGGCCTATTCTGGTTCTTTTTAAAGGAAATTTTCTTATTGCTTTCCCTTAGGTTTAAAGACATTTTGCTTAACTGCGATTACTGTTACATGCCAATGACGACACATCTTTAAAGGAGTTTGTGGTTTAATTATTATAAAATTATGGATGTATCACATACCTAATTGAATATTACTCACTTTACACGTGTAGTTTATTAGAATTTTTAGACATTTCTGGCCATTTCGGGCCATGTGTACTTTACAAGCATTGCAATAACGTTAATTCAGTTCCTTTAATAGAATTATTATACGACAAATGACTCATTAATAACTAATAATGTTTAAAGTTAATACTTAAATAATACTGAGATTTTTTGTTGTTGTTAAAACTACGCTATCGATATTTTTAAAGATTGTCGTTCGTTGAATGACAACAGCTGTCATCCGAGAGAACCGAATTTAAGCAAGAAGTCTTTAAGCCTAAGGAAAGGGATAAGGAATTATCCTTGAAAAGAACCAGAATAGGTCTCCTGGCTTGCTTGTGGTATTTTTTCCGCCACAAGTCAGAATCCATTAGGGAGAATAAAGAACGTTTAAACTGAAGCATTTTCGATTGTGTTGCCAATCCGATTGTCTCGTGCGAACACTTACGTATTTACGACCATATTTTAAGAGTAATATTTCATTTGCATGGAAAATATTGTGGAAACAACATGGCTGAATCCAAAGTTTTTTTTTTAAATTTTTGTTTTTAAGATTTTTATCCACTATGTACATTTGTTACATCATTTTATTTATTTGCTACCGGTTTCGAGATATCCGTGTCATTCACTAGCGTTCTAAAAACGAACTTAAATTAAACAGGTACAGAAATAATTAGACATTATTAGGTGAGGGTAGTGGCAGTGGGTACTAAATTAATTTTGAAATTTTATTTTTTTGTTTACTTATTAAGTTTCAATTTTTTTTTAAAAACAAAAACAGAATAATGGCTCGCTGTAAACCACCTTTGTTAACCATGTTTCTTTATTATTTCGACTCCTTCCACTGCCTCCCCACTCCAAATCACCACTCCGACTGCCACTACCCTTACCTAATAATGTCTAATTATGTCTGTACTTGTTTAATTTAAGTTAGTTTTAAGAACCCTAGTGAATGACTCAAATGTGTAGAAACCGGTACCAAATAAATAAAATTAAGTAACAAGTACACATAGTGGATAGAACTCTTCAAAGCAAAATGTCTAGAAATTGTTACATTAATGCACAAGAAAAACAAAAAGGTTTTTTTTTATATTTAAAATAAGGGCAGCAGTGGAATATTCCCCATACTCTGCTTTAGCCCCAAAATCGAACAATAAGCAATGTTGGATTTCAGATCATTACCACCCGAATTTTTTTTATTGGAAAAGTCCTCTTTATTTTATGTGAGTACAACCGTCTGAAGTCAGTGAAGCTATGACAACCCCAATCGGGATATGTTGTAAGGAGGGGAAGGAGATAGGTAAGAGGAAGGTGGTGAAGTACTTGGCTTTCCAGATTTAGTCATCAAACACGGATAAACTCAATGCAAGCAATGTTTAGATTCTGAATAGTGAACTTTCACCAGGGCGATGCTTTCAGTATCGACCACTCTGAAACGTGAAAATATACCATATATTATATTTAATTAATAAATTGTGAAATAACACAATTAAATGAAATAAAATTTTCTTGCCCATGCCGGGATTTAATCCCGCGACATCTGGAATCGTAGCCAAGGATCTTGATCTTTTAGGCTCATATGCCATTGCACCGCTTCGACAATGTTTACCGAAGGCAGTATCTATAGATTTTGTCAAAGTTCGCGATCGACGGGTGAGAACACTTGTACGAAACAATTAAAAAAAATAAGATTACCTTTGTAATATTTGCATAAATTAAAAAAAGCCTATTTCATATTGTGTGCATAACTATCAATTCAGTACTTGCGCATATAATAATATATGTAATTAAGTGTACAAACGACTATAAATCGTTCATATCGCACCAATACAGAAATATTAATATGCACTTATTGAACAATAAATAACGATATTTGATAGCATTCCCTTCCGATAGCGATCCGTGCGTTTATTTGTTTACGCGGCAAATTATTATTTTCCCGCCTATAATTATCCGCGAAATGGCCTCCAATGAAAACATGGCGGATCCCAACGTCCTTTAATCCTTTCATTTAATTTTCAAGACCCACCGGATTTAACAATATTTTTAACGACCGACTGCTGCAATCAAATGCGCGGGATACGAATTAACCATCATTCGCAGGCAATAAATTTGAAAAAGTTGATTCAGCACATCGTTAAACCTGAGTAAAAAGGGTTTCATCTATCCCCAGTACAAATTTCATCAATTATAGAATATTACGTCCGCGAGTAACACAAATTCAGTAACATCGAGAGGTGGTTCTACGAGTGGCGTGCAGTCCAACGTGCAAAACAACAGACAATAAAAAGATTTCAGTCGCATCTGGGACTCGAACACAGGACTTCTGCCTATCGGGAAGAACTTTTTAATCATCATGAGGATAGCAGCCAATAATATGGGATTTAAAATGGAGGATAATATTAAAAAGTCTTGAACTTGAAGTATGATATCGGTGTAGATGGCGTAAATTGAACTGGTCTCATTAGCTAAGTTGGTTAAGCGGTTGCCCCGGATAGGCAGAGGTCCTGGGTTCGAGTCCTAGATGCTACTGAAATCTTTTTATTTTCTGTTGTTTTTTCTGATTAAATATTACAATGAGGTTTACAAACTTCAATAAGTTATAAAAAAATTGAACAAATTCATTCGATAATTTTATTTTATTCCAATGATTTACTTATTCAACATAAAGCTAAATAATAAAGTTCTCAAGTAGGTACCTAATGTCTTTTCCATTTAAAAAATATTCTGCCCAAACAAACCATCTTCTTTTGAATATGTAATCTGTGGCTAACCAGAGTGGTACATTTAAGAACTAATCTCAATACAACATGGCGGGTTTAATATTTTTCATACTAATTTTAAAACATTATAGCAACAGTTTTAGATATTGGATTTAATTAAAACTATTCTCTAAAACTGCCTGGCACTAATAAGAACAAACTGTGCTATTTTCAGCGAAACCGATCGAGTAATTATCGCGAAAATCGAGGATAGACGGATAAATATTCATTTTTATATATGGAGATTTATTTCTGATTTCCACACAAAAAATCCATATATTTATTAACCTAACTAGGAATAAGACTGTATTTCGTTTAATAAGTTCATAATTAAATAGTTATAAACAATTTTCATTACATTATTAAACAAGAGTTATGTAAATAGGAAAAAAATAGAAATTAAAAATAACAGTTATAAAGATAAGAAATTTGTAAAACAAGGATAGGATAACAACATAACAATATTTTGTGAGATGAAATAAAATAAAAGTCAATTAAAAAAGTTAATAGATAAATATTAATATACATATATATAACTATATAATATGTATGGAAATATATATGTAAAACTAACTAACTAATCACTATAACTCAGCTGGAAAGCTGTACCTACCCTAAGACAAACTAGCCAAAAAAAATAACTAAGAGATAATAAAAATACAAGGAATTTCTGATCAAAATGTTTTTTATCCAAGAAAGAACTTGTAAGCTCATTTATTCCGTTGGCCACAACGATCTGTGGAAGATGATAGAAAAATTACATTTTTTAAATATTCAATGCACGACTCATACCCTACCACGAAGAACTACAAATAGCCTACTTTTGGTCATAGGGCAATGCATACACTTGTATGAATAACATGAAAAAAAGCAAAACTGTGTTTTCGTATATTTTATTCCTAAACTGAACTTTAAACAAATTCCTCCATATTTCATTGGAAAATTCGAAAACAATTTACGATCCACTTGTAAAAAAAATGGCATTAAATCCAAAATTGT
Organism: Halesus radiatus; assembly: GCA_022606495.2. Lineage (NCBI taxonomy): Eukaryota > Metazoa > Arthropoda > Insecta > Trichoptera > Limnephilidae > Halesus > Halesus radiatus. The sequence goes on from JAHDVE020002762.1 coordinate 9,230, forward strand.
TTAATAGACCAAATTGAAATAGCGTACAAAAAATCACACTAAATCTTGCCGGATTCCCAAAGGCTCCGCGCTGGAAAGTTGACAATCCGGCGATTAAAACCATCGATTTTGCAATATTTTTTGCGCATAACCGTAATTCATGAGGGAATTCGGAAAGCGAACATTCCCACTGAACAGCAAACACAGCAGTCACAAAACACCAGTTATCAACACGATACCAATAAAATGCGAACGAAGCTTCCTGAAACTTTGTGAAGAGGAATTAACCATTCATATAAGATGGCAGGGGCATAACTTCGGGAGGTGATTCTATACGACAGCTCGAATCGAATAAAAATAAGTTAAAATAGTAATAATTAATCATGATAATATTAACATATCCTAAATGAAACACGAAACCGAAAAAAAAAACAGAAAATAAAAAAGTTATAACTCGCATCTGGGACTCGAACCAAGGACCTCTGTCTTACCGGGACAACCGCTTTATAGGCTAAGCTAATGAGACCGGTTCACTTTACGCCATCTTCATCGATATGATACCTCAAATTCAGGATTTGTCAATATTATCCTCAGATTTTAAATCCCATATTATTGGCTGCTATCTTTATGATGATTACAAAGTTCTTCCCGAACATAATTGCAATCGGAATAGAGTCTCGGATATACCTTCATCAATTCATTTTAGTAGATTTATTTTTCTTAATATATCCCATTTCTCTTTTTATACAGTCATTATGCTCTAGATAGTTACGTAATATGTACATATATTATATCTATCGTTGAGTTTATGTATTTGGGAATTATGTTTACGAGATATGGAAATACTGATAGGGATATCGAAAGAAGGGTGAATGCAGGAAACTTCATTAACGGAGGACTGAACGCGGTTGGCGCTAACAAAAAGTTGTCAAAATAAGCGAGGCTAGAAGTCCAAAATGGAGTGCTGATACCAACCCTGATGTAAGACAGTGAGAAAGTAGACTGAATGCTATAGAAATGAGATCTCTGAGACGAATGTGTGGTAAAACCATTTATGATCGTCTGAAAAATGTTGAGATTCGTAATGAATGCAAGGCTGATTTAAGCGTAATTAGTAGGGTTAAGAAAGGGACGCATAGGTAGTTTGGGCATGTAGAACGAATGAACGAAGTGTAAGGAGAATATATGATTGATGTGATTGGAAAAAGAAGCCGGGGACGTCCGAGGAAGATATGGCACGATCAAGTGAATCAAAAACTTGATTCGGACTATGTCAGAAGTCGGAATAACAGAAGAGAATGTATGAAACGATGAATGTGAATGAAGCAAGAAGTTATTTAATGAATGCCAAGATCGAGTTATTTGGCGATCCGTACTCTCGGCCCACCCCTGCGGTAAACGGCGTGATGGTTACTTAAAAAATAATAAAAAAAGCTGAGTTTATTATATTATATTGTGTGGTAGTACCCACGCATTGTAATGATTTTATTATTATTTGGGGAAAACTAATTGGTTAAGAATAAAATAGGTTCAAAGCGTAGACTTTATCGTCACCAGTTGGGAACCCATTGCTTCAATAATTCATGAAAGCGTATCTCCATGGTTAACCGCAATTCAATAGCATAACAACAAATAACCCCAAAGGCTCGGCGGGCAAAGAAGCCAACTCGAGGACACCTACATAGGTAATTTTCTGGTAAAATATATATTTGTGACATTTTTTTAATAATATTTTTATTTATACGGTGACAATAATAAGGAACTCCAGTCCAATGTTTTTTTTATTATTATTTTTTTTTTATCAATAATGATGATAAAAATTAAATACCAGTATATTTAGTTTTTTTTTTCTAAAGTTAGTTTTTATAGTTATGTTTCAGTTTTTCAAAGCCCGTCAAAAATGGTCCAAATCTATGGATGATCGGCTTTGAGGTTAGAATGTCAAATGTTAAAACAATGATGAGCTTTACTGTACAATATTTCATATTCTATTCATAGTAAAACATAACCAAACATAAGTAAGAAAATTATGCACTTTTTTAGAAACTTTAACTCAAGGAATAATAATAGTATTGAGCATTAACATTATAATGATATCCGTATTGATACTTGGTTTGCTCATGAATACTCTAATTTCTTTCATTAAGAATAGTTTTTTTATATTGAATAATAATTACAGTGTTTAAAGTCACACAAATTAAGTTTAAATTTTCGGAAAAAAAAAACTAATATTTAATGTACGAGTACAAAACAAAATCGAAAAATAAAAATGTACATAACTAACTAACTAACAATCACGCCGTTTTAAAATTTACATACTTATCCTAAATCAGAATGCGCACGTGACATCAGGTGTTTCAAACGCAATGGTACCAACATAACAATGTGTTTCGATGAGATGATTTTTTATTCACTTTTAAATAACGAATTTATAAATTTAATTAATAAAATAAAGAATTGCTGATCTATGTGAATATATATTTTTAAAGCAATTATATTTTTCACTAATGTTCCTTATACCTGTATAATAAAAACAAATGAAAAATATATTTTATTTAATATGCAATGATTAAATATCACCATGTGGTTTATTAGCTTCAATAAGTTATTAAATAAAACAAACGCATTGTTTAAAACCACTAATTTGTTTTTATATTATCACCAACCGGTTTCGCTTACCTCAAACGTCAAGGGAAAAACTTAAAACTAAATAAAAATAAATAGAGTGAGTATATACATACTTGGGATACACAAAATGAAGGAGACAAAATATAATACGAAACATTGGAACACTGAGACAGAGATATGCTTACAAAACAAAAAAGAAAGAGACAGAACGTCAAAGGAGGGATTAAGGATAACTGGGAAATTTTGAATGAAATGGAAATATATGTAATATGGGACTAAAAGACGAATTAAGTTGAGTTTTAAGAATATTACTATCAATTTGATTATCTTTCTTTATTTCTAATACTTACAAATTATCTAGTCTAATGCCAAAACCATTTTTGTGTAAAACATTAGGGCCCGTGTTTTGGTTTCAGGTATGATATTTTTCAATCAGATCGTTGGCGATTTCCGAAAACCCATGGCTATTTACACATCTAAGATCTTCTTGGATTCTAATAATGACATTCCGTACTGTTTTAAAAAAAATTAATAGTTTAAAACAAAATGTTTATTTTATTAAATAAATATATCAAGTCACGAAGTAATCGCTTTCTACGAAAAAATTCAATAAGTTATTTCAATGAAATGAATATTCATTCTAGACATATAGAAAAGTCAATAGATGTCACATATAAATAAAAATCGGATAGGTACTCGTATATCCGAGGCGCTGTCTACTGAAAATGTGTTCTGGTAGAACTAATCATACAAAAAGATAGCAGTCAAAATATGGGAGTTTAATGAAAACAATATAGGCATTTCTTAAACTGACATATGATATCGATAAAAATGACGGAAAATCATAAGGTCTCAATAGCTCAGTGGTTAGAGGTGTCCCGGTAAGACAGAGGTCAAGCAAAAATTTGCTTGCGGCCTTTTAAAAAAAGGCAGTGAGCCGGATTTGGCCCAAGGGCCGTAGTTTGCCGAGCCCTGCATTAAATAATTACTGCTACTATATTATTTCTTTAATTATTAAAGGTCGCTTAGATAGTTTGGGCATGTAGAGCGAATGAACGAAGAAAGGAGTGTAAGAAGAATATATGTAAATGAAAGAAGAAGCCGGGGACGCCCGAAGAAGACATGGCACGATCAAGTGAATCAGCAGTCGGAATAATAGAAGTGAATGTATGAGACGATGTATGAATGTGAATGAAGCAAGAAGTGTATGCCTAGATCGAGTTGTTTGGCGGTTCATATTTTCTGTCTACTCCTGCGGAGAAACAAGTTTACAAGTGACAAATCACTTTACATTTTATGATATTCGGGTTTAGTAAGACATTTCGTCTAAAGATGTGTAATTATTTTGTGGCGTCATTATTAATATAATTAATAGGAAGAACTTTGTTTACACGACTGTTTTTATATATATATATAAATATCTACATACTTCAGAAGCAAAGCTTCCCTCATCGGGATAAAAAAAAACTATATTGTTTATTCTGATGAGGGAAGCTTTGCTTCTGAAACATATAAATATTTATATATTAAAAACAGTGATGTAAACGAGGTTTTTCTTATTAAATAGCTTTTTATAAGCGCTCCAGTTTATCTGGGAAATATTGCTTAGTTCTTAATTTTTCCGGTGTTAAAGTAGCGTAAAATAACCGCAATAATTTATAGGTTACATTTATAAAAATCATATAATTTTAGTGTGGCCGTTTCGGGCTTAAATCAAGTTTATAATAAAAAATCAAATAAAAACCCAAATATTTTAAGTTCAAATCTGTCACGTTGTTCTAAACTAACCCAAAAGCATCGGTCGGTCGAAGCGTTCGACACATGTGCTTATTAAAAGACCTTTTTGCTTGTTAAAAGTGTCCCAAAGTGAATGATTTACAATGTTATTCTTTGAACTGTGGTGATTGTAAACAATATCGTATACGAGCTAGACAACTCAAACTTAATGGTGAATGTGCTATTTTGGAGCCTTTAATAAGCTGCAAAGATATCGCTGTATAACCTTGAACCCTGTACCACAACTGCAATCCGCAAAATTAGACTTCGTGGCTACCGAGAAAGGCGCAATAGGAAATAAAAACATTTGACGAGAAGATCTTCTGCTGTCACAGCGACCTTAGTTCTGACCTCCAGTGCACGGAGCAGACCCGCTGCATCATGCGGCCCACGGACGTGCCCGAGAAGGCTGCTCCGCGGCCTGCTGTGGTCCGCCCCCACAAGGATACCACCGGCTGGGGCGAGAAATAGACGACACGCTGATGTGGTCTTTCCAGATCCTGAAGCCGGCCGACGAGCGCCACCTGGCGTATGGGCAAACCAACACCGAGCGTCCCGTCACGCAGCCCAGGGGAGTCACCAACAAAGACAAAGAAGATTGGAAGATAGGATCAGTACCCCCGGCCCCCGTCCTCACCCGCCGCCCAACTTCACATAACTCCTATCATTCGTATTAGCGTCTTGCAATATATCGTAAGGAATAAATACAGATAGCTTCTATTATTTTTTTTTTCAATTAAACATGTATGAAAACTTAGACCAAGCCGTATTTACTTTTGATAATTTAACTGCATCCTTTATATAAATAATGTGTAATGATAGTGTCCAAAAAAAAAATGTCATAGATTTAATATAGGAATAATGTAAGAATAGGAAGTAAGATTTGTAAAGCGCCCTTGAGGTGATTTTTCACAAAAACGGCGCTATAAAAATCATCCGAATATTATTATTATTAGTAAGAAATATTGTGTTTTAACCGCAATATTGATTGTCTCATCCACATGTAACCCATAAAAAACATTTAAAAAAAATACAAATATAACCGTATTTTCACATTTGAGATTTTACCTACCCAGCGACGCTAATGCGTTAATCTTTTTTTGTTATTTGAACCCAACCTAAAAATAACCGTAAAGGTGCGAGGCTTACCGACAGCCAATTCATAGGGGAGTTCATATCCCTGAATATCATATTTCAGAACATAAAAACTGCACAGATGCGCACGAAATTCTTCGCATTCCGTTCTCCTTCCAAGAATAGATGAGGATGCTAATGAGGAAGAATTTCCTGAAGATTTGTAAAGTATCCAAATACGTCGCAAATTAACAAGGAAACGTAACAAATGTTTTTAGCACCATCTGGCGGATCGGGTGAGAAGCACCGTTTTCCATAATCCATATTACCGCTGCAGAGATAAACTGATAGAAGTGCGTTGTGGGTGTGTCCGTATGCCAGGAGTAAGCGAATTTTTTTCCTAACTTCTGGTAAAAATGATCAACCATTTTTTATATATAAATTCTTTCTTGAACATTTTCATTGGTCTATCTGGAGCCTATGAGTCTAAATGTTTTGTAAATTGGCGGCATAAGTTAGATTACACTTCTTGATATTATATGTTCAGTGCTTCTACCCATATTCATAAGATCTTCCCACAATAAAATTAATACAAATTTAATTTTAAGCTTCTTAGTAAATACGTGACTTCCTACAACGGGTTCCTAAAACGAGATAATATAATAGATTTGACCTTTTTGCGAGGTGTTCAAAAGCTTCCTAAAATATTTGGATTTTTAGGACAATATGGAACATAACTTATGCTCTGATTTTATTTATAGATTTAGGGTTAAACCGTAATCTTCTGTCTGCAATGAGTCAGTTGCAAAATACTGCTTCCTTTGCAATTGCTTAAGGGTTGTGTTTAGCTTTCTTGTACGTACCCGCACATAGACAAAACACACTTTACAAAAATGATTTGTTGTTATCACTTCGTACCCACTCTTCGAAAATGTTGTAAATAAAACGAACACCCTCAAACTAGCCTGATTACCCTGAAAAAATAAATCTAAAATTCCGACTATTAATTTTCCCCGGTAGAACCTAGCTCTTCAGATTTATTCATACATTTATCTTTCTCTACGACACAGGGGCCTTCTAAAGCGGCCACTACACTACTGGTTTGATGAGAAGTTGGGCGGCCCGGCAGTAATTATGTATTGCCTCTACACTGTAGGTTTCACCAATGGTCACATGAGTTTCAGCGGTAAAGGACGCACGACACCTCCGGATTTCAAAGCATAAAGCATAATGTATGCACTGTGCTGAAGCCACAATGTCTATTTTAATATTAATTATCGAATATAAAGAACATTGGGTTTAGGTATCATTTGGTCAGTTGGGGGTTTTAAACCACTTATAACCGGAAACAATATATATTTGTATCAGAGGTTTGTATCTAATACAGGTATATATGTGGAAAAACTATATTATGAGATGGACTTATTCTAGAGTATTCCAGAGTTACATTCCAAATTCTAAAGACGGCTTGGCTCAGCGACTGATCAGGGGTCTGATTTAAGGTGAATTTTAAGGATATGTTATTGTTCATATCCTTAGGGTTGAAGACTTTTTGCTTAAGCATGGTTCCGATTCTCTCGGGTGACAGCTGTCGTACAGCAAATGACATTCTTTAAAAATATCGATATTTTCGTAGTTTTAACAAAGGAAAAACTCAATATTATCGTAAGTATTGACTTAAAAAATTATTAGTGAGTGATTTGTCGTATAATAATTCTATTAAATTAATCGAATTAATGAAATTACGATTTTTGTAAAATACCTATACCAAAAACCCGAAATGTCAGATAAAAGTGGTTTAAAATCAAAAAAATTATAATTAATTACAAGTGTTTATTATATTTGATTAACCTACTACAATTTTTAATAATACTGTGATAATTACACCACAAACTTCTTTTAAAATGTATTAACATTGACACGTAATCGAAATCGCAGTTAAACAAAATGTCTTTAACCCTAAGGATAAGGACAATGTATTATCCTTTAAAAGAACTGGAAGCAGGCCCCTGGAGGAGTTGTCATTCCCCCCTCAACACGCGTAGTTTAGACCGGTCATAATCGGTTTACTATGCAGAACGGATGGTCCAGCGATCTGTTCACCTTTCCTATGGCCACATCTTCTCTGGGCAAGGAAAGTGTCTCCACACGACTCGTTTTGCCCAGTTAGGTACAAATCTACTGGGCTAACCAATCGTGTAGGATGGCCTCTCAAATATTGCAATATGCAAACATTTAAAAAATACAACGATATTAATTTATTTATAAATACAAATTTGACAATACAGACGTAATATTCTCCGAAAGTTGATTAACCTTGTGTGATCGCTCTGCTAGTGTTCAAATAAAGTGTTATTCCCATTATTATAGTGACTTATGTCCGATACTTTTTTGTTACTATATATTATTTGATTGAATGGGAACTGAAGGAAAATAAATTCTCAATAAATAACGAAAAGGTCAAATAATAAATAGCCCAAAGAATCAATAAAACTACCGTTAGACACCGTTCCTCAAATATTAATGCTAATCCCACATTATTCAAAACTGTACCCCACTATTATTCGTACTAATATGATCTCACATAATCCAATATATCTTAATCGCCCCATAATGAATAATAAGTTGGCGTAATGTAGAGTCAGCACACATGTAAGTCGTGTTATAAGTAGGGCTGCCAAACCCAAGCATATTATTCAAACAAAAACAAATTAACCTTTGAAGAATATTTTGGATAAAGCGAATAAAAATAGTCCTCTCAGATCACGTGAAGAAGTAAAAACCATTTTCTTTATTTTATCGAAGAAAGCAATCACTTTGTGGTTTGACATTATAATTTAAAAGAAATAATTTTTTGGTTTGTTTTAGTCACTTTATTTTATTTATATTTAAACATTATCGACCAGTTTCGGTTGAATTCTACATTCATCAGGAACGTACAGATATAAACTCTTTATTGGATACGTTACACAGGGAGATCTGAAATAGAAAAAATATTACCACCATGTGCAGACTAACACCAAAACCACTGAATCGCCCTTAAAACACCTCACCTTACAATTATTTATTTTTTACACATATTATAATTTCATATTTTGTAAATGAAATCCTCAGTACGGGAAATCCCATTGATAATACCATTATTTATTTTATTTTATTATAAAAAATAAGATAATTAAACATTATTATTATTATTATTAAATAAAATAAAGTGGTTTAAAACAAAAAAAATCTGTCATTTAAATTACATTTTCTTTTCTTGAAAATATCTGAGATCCGGCAATTTTGATAAGGCGATTAATTATTGTAAGCCCTAGTTATGTCAATGTAAAATTATATGTACACCTAAAAGCGTTTAGCTCATGCACCGTTTAAAGTACGAGTCATCAGCCTCAGTGTACAGCTCAGCTAAGTTCAAATACTCGTATTTTTTACCTTTCACTTCGGCAAGGTGGGCGGAAGAAGCGGAGTTAGTGGAGCAGGAGACCCGCCTCAGAATCCGCCCCTACGATTTCAACTCCTCCAAGGAAACCATGACAGCTGACAAAAAATTCAATTGCTCACGTTAGATCGTTAAAAGTGAATCGTGTCAGAAGGAACTGTTTGAAATCATGACATTATTATTTTTTAAGATTTTAAAAGATAAGTGTCACGTTGTCACGTGATAAAACACGTTGTAGATTATTCTTTAAAATTATTAGAATTTTTTTAGTGAAATAATTAAGAAACTCTATTTCCTCATAATTACATCAATGAAATCTAGGATCTTACAGATGGAAAGGCTGATATGGATATTGAAAGAAGGGTAAACGCAGCAAAGTCCATTGATGGAGGACTGAACATGGTTAGCCCTTACAAAAAATTGTCCAAAGAAGCAAAGCTGCAGTCTACAATGGATTGCTGATACCAACCCTGATGTACGTAATTGGGGTATGGAATTGGCAGAGGAAGGATGAAAATAGACTGAATGCTGTAGAATTGAGATCTCCGAGGCATATGTGTGATAAAACTATGTATGATCGTGTGAAAAATGTTGAGATTCGCAAATAATGCAAGGCTAATGTGAGCGTAATGAGTAAGATTAAGAAATTAATGCTTAGATGGTTTGTAGAGCGAAACGAAGAAAGGAGTATAAGGAGAATATGTGACGTGAATGTGAATGGAAGAAGAAGCCGGGGGTGCCCGAGGAAGACATGGCACGATAAAGTGAACCAAATACTTGAGTCTGGTCATGTGAAGAGACATAATCACAGAAGAGTATGTATGAGACTATATATGAATGTGAATAAAGCTAGGAGTGTCTGCCAACACGGCATGATGGTTAGTTAGTTAGTAAGAAATCTATACAATAAGATATTTTTTTAAACTGAAAATTGAGTAAATATTTCTGATTAAATTAAAACATTAAATAAATTGAGAGAACAACTGCGATAGTGGGGGGAGATAAATGAGAAAGGTTAGGTTTGCATTTTTTGCAAGAGTTTTTTTTCTGACATGTGACTAGACGAAATGACACGCTAATTTTATACGAAATCCAACGCTACTATTATTTACATGCCAAACGGTACATTTTTACCATACCTTAATCGTATACAAATCACACAGTACTATAACGATTATTAAAAAAATAAATTAATGCATCTATAACAATCATTGACGAAAGAATATTTTTACACGAACGCTCTGACAGATATTTTGTTTGAATGTATTGTGATGACTGCAATACAAAATGTAAAAAAAATCTAAAATCTTTTGCATTCGAGTAAATTGAGTGGAAATTTTAATTCCAATACTATCGAGTGACGTGTTCTTGAATGGGAAAAAAATGCAGATAATATGGTCGGATCATCTAAAGTCGTCGGATAGATGAGAGTTTCCAAGAATCGGAAAAACTTGAGTCTTTTCGAAAGCCAAGTCCATATAAATGCCAGAAGGCTAACCGTATTAAAACTAAACGGTTCATAAATATATTGAAAACCTGGCTAGCTGAAAGAAGCTATTTGTATTAGATAATAATGGAATATTATTTTATGTTCGATTTATTGTTGTCAATTATGTGTTTATTTTTATTTTTTTAAATATTACGTAAAAATATTTTTGATTAAGATTCTTGAGAAATATTTATGGTTTAAGTTTGTTACACGTATTTTTTCCATTTTTTTATTTATTTATATGGATATATATATTGTAACCTTATGTGTAAATTTAGAGTTTTTAATAACAAGCTCCCGTTAGACAAACTACAAAAAAAGTGGTTTATCGGGACTTTTTTTATTGTATTTTTTCTTTTGTAAAATGTAAATAAAAAATAAAAATGATAAAAAAATGGAAAATATTTGAGAAAAACCATTGCATCCATTCATTTACCCGCATCTCTATGCAGCCTTCTATTTAAATACAGTGGCGTCTTGCGGTTTAAATCAGTAGGAGTTCAACATTAAAGCGTTTTTAAAAAGGAAAGAATTTCGTCTTAATCGAAAACGATATATCATGGAGACATTACATTTCAAAAGCTGGTGTGAAGAGGTAGAGATTAGTTATAGCAATAAAATAATATTATTTTAAGATTGCCGCAAGCATTAGGTAATACGAGAAAAAGGAATAGTTCATATTGTAAAAAATAACTAAAAAGGCGGATAAATTTCAATAAATTACATATAGCTTGTAATGATAAAACCTTGATATGATTTATTTTACTAAAAACCTTTATAAAAGTATTTTTTTATTAAAAAAGAGTCATTCATATTAAAAAGTAATTCCACCAAGAATTAACTGTTTCAAAATTAGAAATGACAAAATCTTTTAAATACGAATATAAACCCTTGACTCTTGTGCAAACACGGTTTGATAGATGTTCCTATATTAATAAACGGATTGAAATCTTTAGAGCACAGACGCCAGGTGGGAATACTATCCTTGTTTTACATGTATTTCAAGGAAAGATGCTCTGGGGAATTAGCATCATTGAACCCTTCGGAACAGGTGGACAGTCGGGAAACACGCCAAACACCCTACCAACATTTATATACTTACTTTTATACTTGTACAAACATGGTTGACATTTTTCATATGAGAACGGGTCGCTTCTACGATTCGTTCTTGCGTTCAACAGCTCGGCTGTGGAACGATCTGCCGGCCTCTGTGTTTTCTCCCTTCAACAAGGACCCAGGTTCACTCCCTCTTTTTCAAGACCCAGGTTCACTCCCTCCACACAGCATCCCTAAAGATAACAGGCTTCGAGGGAAGTTTATTTCCCTCATGGCGTCCTGTTTGGAGTAAAAGTAAAAAATGTTAATAGCATTAATACAATTAAATAGACAAAACACGGAAAAGAAGAAAAAAATAGTTCCTTAATCGCGGCGCACCGAAATAACGACGTATGGGTCCGACGCACATTCCGGCACCGTTCGAAACCGTATTTATGTTGTATGATATACCTCATTGGTTTTTTAGGCCCTTGAGTGCGATCCCGCATCTGCACCTACGGAACGGCGTGCGGTGTGGATTTCCTATTCCTATTGATTTTTTTTTGCTATGGAGTCGTGGCGCGCTGTTTAGGAATTTGCACCGAAAAATAGTCGTGGCGGGCTGTTCAAACTATAGTAATATTATAATACAAGCGAGTCTCATTCGCCATAGTATTTCTTCGGGAGTTCTCTGCACACCTGCTCATTAAAGAAAAACGCTGCTGTTTAAATATTTACACAATTATTCCCAACCAACGCGTTCTCTGGAAGTGTTGCTCTTATTGCAGTGTTATTTTGAAAACCATCTTAATCCAGGCAATACTCTTCGTGCCTTCAAGACATACCTTGGCTAGGGGCATTTCAAACAAGCGTTAAGAGTTAGATACACCCGATAATTAGATGCCATTGATCATACGAAGTCCTCCAGCCGGAGACATTTATCTCCCGGCAGCCTCCCACGCGATGGACCCCGGACCGCTAGGCTGTGATTCACACTCGGGTAATTTACATTTCAATTATTGCTAGAGAGCTCGGTGATTGCAGATTGCAGATCGCAGCATTCGCCACTCTTCTCCATTCTTCTCCCATTCACGCCTTCCTGAACTGATCTTCGTCGATGACACACTCGCAGAAGTTAGAAATACTTTAGCTGTATAATTCTTCTACCTGTATGTGAGACAACAGCTTTCAGCAATATGGTGTCTTATTTAACGGTACTGCAGCATTGCGGAAATGTTCTTGGAGGAACGAGTGCACCTTTCAGTGCACTTCTCTGCCACTGCATGTGATGCACGCGATGTGAGAAGCTTAGGGCACAGACTACGTCAATCCAAGAATGGGTACCATTAATAATAATAATAATAGTTGGATGGTTTGTATAGCGCCGTTTTTGTGAAAAATCACCTCAAGGGCGCAGTACAAATATTTCTTAACTAATTATGTACAAACAGGTACAGAAAAACATACTTACCTGGCAGGTCGCTTCAGATGAACACAGTTTTATTCGAAAAATTTATTTATAGAGATGATAGTTTTACATGGTTATTTGTTGCTCCTTTTATATTGATGTTACATTTATTAGATGATTGGTGGCACAAGAAGAGTTGGTATTTATTGTGGTATTAATTTTTAGCACTGGAAAGTATTCACAAAATGAATTTTAGGACTCGAAAATATCTATAAAATTACCTTAAAAAGCGTAAGAAGCTTTTAATAAATATTAACGTTTTTTTAACTTATTTTACACTTTGGTTATTTACAGCGTTGCGGGCTGTGGACGCATTTGCGCACCGATGCGTGAATTTTTAATAATAATAATAATTATTTTTTTATTATTTTTTATTTATTTATTTAGTGACTTTAGGTAAGTACCATTATGCCATAACTGTCTCAAGGCCCCCTCGATGATCCTCAGGAGACCATTAAATATCAATTTTAAACTTTTTAATAACTATTTTAATATAATAAATAAAGTTGCTTTCTTTAAAAACAGTGGTTTATGTTAATATTTATTATTATTATATATTAATACTGATGCCACAAAACCATTACACATATTTCAAATAAAGAACTATTTTGTTTAAACCACTATTTAATAAATATCAACATTGTTCGAAACCAATGGTTCCCTCATTAGGATACAAAGTAAGCTGAATAGATATTTTTTTAAAATTTTATTATTATTTCGTTTAGTTAATAAATTTATTTTGCATTGAATAACATGCAATTGTGTTGTTTCACAAATAATTCATTTGAAAATAATATATTGTATATTTGCGCACGTTCCAGAGTGGAAGATACTTTCAGTATCCCCCTGGTGAAAGACCACCATTCAGAATTGAAACGTTGCTTGAAATGGCTTTTAGCCGTGTTTGGTGACCAGATCTGAATAGCCGGGTATTTACCCTTTTCCCCACCTTCCCCTTCTCCTTCCCCTCCCCAATACCTTCAGCCTCACAACATTCCCCAATTGGGAATGCCATGGTCTCACTGGCTCCAGACAGTTGGGAGCAGTTTGGGAATCTTGTGCGGTATTCATATAAAAAAAAAAAAATAAAAATAAAATGCAGGTTTTGGAATAAATTATTATTAATCTTTTTTTTTCTTTTTTTATTCTGTGAATACTGCAAGAGTTCTAACTGCTTCCTACCATCTGGAGCTAGTGGGACTATGGCATCTCTAATTGGAGTATGTTGTGAGGTTGACGACAGTTGGGAGTGGAAGGAGACAGGGAAAAGGAAAGTGAGGTTATTTCTATCTGATTACCATATCCGGGTAAATCCATTTCAAGCAACATTTCCATTCTGAATGGTGGTCTTTCGTCAGGGCGATACTGAGAGTACTCTCGACTCTGGAACGTGCCACGAATACACTACATATTATTTTAATTTAATGAATTATGAAACAGCACAAATTAATCAAATAAAATGCATTTGCGCACGCCGGGATTTGAACGCGTGACCCCTGGATTCGCGGTCGAGGTCCTTACCCTTCGACCACGGAAGCTGTCGGTACATTTATATAATAGTGTTACAGTTGTTTTTCATCAGAAAGGCATTGTTAAATAGACAGACAATTAGACAACAATAGTTGGAAAAAACATATTAATGGTTACATGTCTTCTAATATTAATATAATAAATTTAAATTTGCAATTCAAAATTGCAAATAAATCTTTACAAATTATGGCATTAAAAATTGGAAATTAATTTTTACAAATTGTTATATTAAAAATTGCACTTTACATATTTCGTCACTTCCTTCTTAAATTTCAACAGATTTTTATCTTCGTTTATATTGGCCGTTATTTCTTGGAAGATCTTTATGACTCGATATAGTAATGAGTTTTGCGATTTTGTTTTCTTTCGAAAGGGAAGTCTTATTTCATTTCTTCTTGTTGCAGAGTAATTATGTCCGTATTGAAGTTTATTAATTTTTCTCAAGAATTCAGAATTTTATTGGCCGTTAAACATTTTAAAGAGAAAAACTCTCACATATATGTACATAAGCTGCTTAAACGACAATATGTTTAGATCCCTTAACATTTTTTCAAACTTTGGAGTATTTGTTTGGTCTTAAAATTATTCTCATGTAGTATAAAACATGTTACGTAACACAATTAGAAGAATCTAGTCGTCGGAAGAATAATACTTCTAGCCGCTAGTTAAATCAAGAAACACCTAGCCGGTCGTCGCTATTCGACCAATAGCGACACGTTTGCGCCCGCCATCATTGTTTTGACCAATGAGACAAGGTACTGGACATAGCTTCCGGCCGCCATTAAGACGTGGGCTCGCTAAGCGATCACCCGTCAGCATTACCAATCCAGACACAGAGTCGTCAGGTGCGTGCGGCGTGCCGTGGTCACGTGGCCGCCCTCTTTATCATCAGTACATTATAAACGCCTTGCTACCTCTGCATTGTACCTGAATATTATAGCCAGTGACTAGTGCAATAACTCGCTGCGTCCTGTCTGCCATTGTACGCGTGAAATCCAGAGTCCCTAGTCTGCACACTTTACACCAAAGGAATCGGGACTGCTATCGCCGAATGCCCATGTAAGCAGACTCGATTCACCCTCTTTCATGTGTTGTTAATAACTGTGCCCTTGAATAAAATGTCCGGTTAGAGATTCCTCAGAGAGAGATTATCAAGAATAAGATTAGATTAGGATCAGCCCCTAGATTCGAAACCTGTAAATATTGTCCTGTAAATAAACCCTGACTGGAAAGCACGCATCTCTCATTCGAGTAGTTAGTTACCTTTCCCCGATATAAGGCTGCGGCCGGCCTTCGACTTTGAGATAGGAGATGAGATGCCTTACCAGCTGAGCTAAACTGGTGGAACCTGAGATCAGCCCTGCTTCTGGCCTCGAGGTGAGTTAAACTGCCTTCTTTACACCAGCATCCAACGTGTCCTTCCCCCCTTGTTACACTGGCGCTCCAACGTACTCTACTTGTTTCTATATCAATGGAGCTATAACGTGGGGACCCATCCTCTTCTCCTTGTTACACTGGTCGCCCTCGCGTGGGGCTTTTCTGCCCCTTGTTACAAACATATAGCTTTGATATAAGAATGCATTTATCTTATGTTATGTACTGCCAGTTGCGTACGTTTCTCTACGTCTAAAGATAATTTCAGTCAAATTAAGGTAATTCATTCGTCGCTCCATAGATGGCAGCCCAAAACCTCAGGTTGGAATCAAGTTTCAGGTAATATAGCGCCAGTGTTGTAAACTAAACAAGCGGAAAATTTATAAAATAGGTAAAAGCTATAGTGACGGGATAACATTATTTTGTATCTAATTTCAAAACAAATAATACAGTGTTCAAAAATTATTAACAAGTAAGAAGCAAGTTTCCATTTCTACCAATTTCTTCTTATAAAGCTCAATGTACGTATTTTATTCAAACATCTCAAATGATTTTCTGTTATTGACATATAACTATTTTAAGAGCATGTTCCACTGTCAACCCAGTTGATACCAGTGGCATGCATTGCTCTATGACCAAAGGTAGGCTGTGTGTAGTTTTTGAAATTAGAGTTATAAATAGTGTATTTAATATTTGAAAATGGCCATTATCGCCTTCCACTGAATATTTCTATCAACTGAATAAATGAGCCTACAAGTTCCTTGCCAAATTCATGGAAAAATCGCGTTTTGGTCATTTACATATCTTTTATTTTCTGTGCATGGCACGTTTTCTCTATGGTAGGCACAGCTTTTTAGCATGGACTGCACGCCACTAGTTGATACCCATCCAAATAAGCACCAAAATTCAGAGTTACCACCAAAATTACTAATTTAATTATATTGTTACAATCATGATACATATCTTCACGATCTCCGAGCCTTTTGTTGCACTTAATATAAACGTGGGTATAGAGATACCGCTGCACAAGATGCACATTGCACTGCATATATGTACAGTACATTGTTCAGTGCATCCAGCGCCGGGCTCAAGCCCACACCTCGGTGCAATCAGGCCAGTTGGAACACAGACCGGTACTTAGTACTTAGGTGCAAATGCTTAACAAAACAAAGCCGCTCTCCTTCGGTTTTGCTTATTGTTTATTTATTGCGCATGTGAGATCGTTGCCTGAATCGCAAATTACTCCAAGGTGTAGGAATTTCTCTGAGACGGGGTGTTTAATTGTCATAAAACACTGGCGTGTGCTTGGTTTGCTTCTTTGGGCCTTGCGATTCATGGACCATTGTGCAACAACAAATGAAATCGTACCTGTATAGATTTTACGGCCATATGTTTTAGGTTTTGTTTTTACAGCATCTTTGGATAATTTCTTTTCTTTTATATTCCCGTGTTACTAATAATCATACATTATTTAAAAAACTTTTACTATTATCATTATAAGCGGAAGATGTTGTTAAATATTGCAATGATGGACGATTAGCCAGCAAATAAATTTAGCCCACGACGCCTGAGTGGGAACCCAACGCATTTGTCAATCCATCTACGAACCGAGCCTGTAATGCACGTGCCTACTTCGTTATTAACGATGTATACCATAGAAAGAAGAAGGCAAGAATATTCATTTTTGTATCGGTCAATTCATGGTGGAATTCCATTATTATATTTTTATTTTTATTAAAAAAACCTTTGTAACTTTCTTATATTTATTTATTACAGACCGGATCGGTTTTACCCTACAACGGGCTTCTTCAAAGAAAAAAAAATACAATTCAAAAAGTCCCGAAAAACTACTTTTTTGTAGTTTGTCTAACGGGAGCTTGTTATTTAAAACTTAAAATTTACAGACAAGGTTACAAAATATGTAAAATAAAAACATTAAAAAATATGTATAAAATAAAAACATAAAAAAACGTGTTACAAACTTAAAACATAAATATTTCTCATAATGTCCATTGTTTATTCTCATAATGTATATGGCGCAAACAAAAAGGTGGCCAAGGAAGCCAAGCTAGCAGTCCACAATGGAATGCTGATAACAACCCTGATGTATGGCAGTGAGGCATGGAACTGGCAGAGGCAGGATGAAAGTAGACTGAATGCTGTAGAAATGAGATCTCTGAGACGAATGTGTAGTAAAACCATCTATGATCGTGTGAAAAATTTTGAGATTCGTAAAGAATGCAAGGCTCATGTAAGCGTGGTGAGCAAGATTAAGAAAGGGGACGCTTAGATGGATCAGGCGTGGGGAGCGAATGATCGAAGAAAGGAGTGAAAGTATATGACGCGAATGTGAATGGAAGAAGCCGGAGACGCCCGAGGAAGACACAGCACGATCAAGTTAATCAAATACTTGAGTCGGGCCATGTCAGAAGTCGAAATAACAGAAGAGGATGTATGAGCCATTGTATGAATGTGAATGATGCAAGAAGTGTATGCCAAGATCGAGTTGTTTGGCGGTCCGTCCTCTCTGCCTACCCCTGCGGGGAAACGGCGTGATGGTTAGTTAGTTAGTTAGTTAGTTAGTTATGTCTATTGTGCCAGCTTCATTTCAAACAGTTGGTTTTTTTTTGTGATCTCCGTCTTGTTTGCTAAATGATATATCCAATAGATTTTGTTTAAATTGTGACACTCTGATGATGCCCATTGTAATGTGAAACTGGTCCGGCCGGAAATAGACAAGTGTAAGAATGTTATAAAGGTTTTTTATTAAGAAAAATCACAGCTAGAAGATTTTATTAAAGTATTAAATATTAATAATAATCACGAAATAACATACTATTGGGGCGACCAGAACATTAATTCTGAGCTATCGCTTCAAACTTCCCACCTGTCGTGGTGCTTAACAACAGATTTTTTTATGAATATTATTATTGATACGGAGATGGTCTATATAGCTCACGTAAGCACTCGTCGATATATCCCTCGTTGATGTATAGCTCTGCTGCATGGTATTTAAGTCACTTAACGGAATGGCTCCGGCTTACTTATCAGAACTGTGTATTCCTGAAAATACCAATTAACGGCAGTCCACCCTTATTTAGATCAGAAGCGTCATGAGCTATCGGAGGGTTGAAGGAACCAAAGCGCACACCTAATACTAAGTTCGGTGATCGTGCTTTCGAAGTATCAGGACCTAAAGCCTGGAATGAACTGCGGCATGACTTAAGAATGAGCTAATCTTAAAACTCATCTTTACATACAATCATATCCATAAATGGAATAAATTCACACATAAATTACTTAGCTAGGCTAGCCGGTTAGTGCTTACCTAAACTAACTTATAGAATAAGTAAAAAAAAATCACGCACCTGTATGCGTCCATAGGCCGCAACACTTTAATTAACTTAATGTGTAAAAAAATGAAATCTAAATATCTATTAAAAACTTCTTAAGCTTTTTAAGGTCACTTATAAATATTCTCCAGTCTAAAAAATTATATATTTAAAATAAATACCAACTGTTCTTGTGCCATCAATCGTTCAATAAATGTAATATCAATAGAATTGGAGGATAAAATAGCAACTGTAAAAATCATATCTTCTCTAAGCTTAAATATTCTAATAAAACTGTGTTCATCTGAAGCGACCTGCCAGGTTAATTATGTTTTTCTGTATATGTTTGTACATAGATAGAGAATATGAAGTAATATTTGTACAGCGCCCTTGAGGTGATTTTTCACAAAAATGCCGCTAAACAAATCATCCAATTATTATTATTATTTCACCTTATCCCTTTAAAATTCCAGTCCCTTTAATGAAGTCATCAAAGTGTTTGACGATGTCTCCTGGTACCACGGTCTGACTGTCTAAGACTCTAGGTACATCAGCACAATGTAAAAAAATGGATTAAAAGTAATGATAGGGCATTTACCGCTGCACTCACCCAAATTCAAAGTCGTTGATTTAACCATTTACGGATCATATCTTAATGTAGGTTTATATTCATAGGTATTATAAAATAATATGCAAAATTACTTTCTCAACACAGGCTAACCTAGTGAGGGGGATTATATGAAACTTCACCTTCTAACTATGCATTTCTGTTCTTTACATATTACCTACTGTTATTATATTATTTTCTATCTTCCTTTTTATATATCTACTTTATAAACCACTGTACACTTTATTATACAAGTATTTTAGGTGTAGTTAAACTTATTTACAATAAAGATATTATTATAATCCATCAAAACGGGGCATTGGCATCATTAATAAATCTTTTCTGTTTTTTTTCAGAATATATTAGTTTTTTATGTATTTTTAGTGTGATGTTTTTTTTTTAAATATGTAAATTCACAACGCTGTTGCATAATGGTTGCTTTATTGGTTTATTCTGTCACTCTAAAACAAAAACGATCACCCAAGTTGAATTATCTCCATATTATTCCAACGAACAAATTGTTTGAACGTTTTATGTGTTACCCCCTTGTTGTGAGAAGACCTTTTGTCGATATAATATTATGTACGTAACACGTGACACACATTTTACGATAACGTTTTAAAAGAATTTACGGCCTTAAAGATTTATATCCGTGTAAATGATAGCCTAGAACAGAAAGGCTCTCGCATTATTCTGATCGTAAAAATCAACTTGCATGTTAGTTCAATTGCCATAATAATATACGCTGTCACCCAAACATTACATTGAACGATATTATTCCCTCAGAGCTTCGTCCCTCCCACGTGAAAGTTTATTTATTTCATATTTATGAGTAATCCATGAAAACTGTAATCATTTTTTTATTTACGGGCAATGAATTACTTTTCTTTTACACAGTGGCATCCCATAAACAAAGGACCGTATTATATTACTTTGTAGAGAATGTTAAAAGTCGGTTAGGAGTCATGGCGCCCATGTTGGTAGTTGAACCTTAGACTTGGACCACCTACGTTCATCCCAAAACCATGCAGCACCCTTATAAGGTATCACAGAGTGCCAGGAGCGTAGAAATGATGAAGAGATCTGGTCTATCTGTTATCTGTTTAACTTGTACTAATAACAAATAACAAGACAAATTTGTTTCGCCGGTACGGAAAGTGGGTGATTTATGGCAATATTATTTTGAATGCAGTGGTCGTTGTAAGGCATAGAATCTCTTCAGTGTTGGAAGGTATTTGTTATGTTTTGCGTCATGTTATACAAATTGATGTTTGGCTTCCAACAGTGAGTGTCACATAAAACTTCATAAAACAATTACGTCGGTAAAAAATATTATATATCTTATTAATTATTTATTTAATTATTTTTAAATTTAAAAAAAAATTCAAAAACAAAAACATTAGCCACTCATCTCACTAGGACATTCCCGTGTTGAGATGAGCGGCTGTAAAATTTAATAATAATAATCAGTAAATAGTAATAAGTAAATATTAATACATGAATAAAAATAAGTAAATATTATTAAGTAAATAGTAATAAATTGATAATAAAAAAATAGGTAAATAATAATAAGGAAATAAAATTATGTAAACAGCAATAAGTAAATAATAATAGGCAGATGAAAAAAAAATTGTAAATAGTAATAAGGAAGTAGTAATAATTAAGTAATAATACGTAAATAGTAATAAGTAAGTAATAATAAGTAAATAATAATGATAATTTCGAGTATACATAAAGTTTCAACACTGATTACAACATAAGGGATAATATGGATAAAGCGAAATCACTCTCAGTTAACTTAGAATTTTTGACCGTTTTTTTTAAATAAATTTAGCGTATCTATAGTTTTAACGTTCTCAGCAAGCCTATTATATAACAAAGGATCTTTACAAGAAAAGCTCCTTTGTCCAAATAATGTGATCATTTTTACAGGTGCAATATTAAAAGTGTCCCTCGTTTATAGAAAAATAAATACTTGATGCCGCTCATTTCTACGTGTTTTAGAAAACATTATTTAGTATAAATAACAATTTATTAGACAATATTTTAACGCCGTTTAGTAAAGACTGTTATAATGACTGTGATAATTTTAAGCGAAGCTAGCAGTCAACAATGGAGTGCTGATACCAACCCTGATGTATGACAGTGAGACATGGAACTGGCAGAGGAAGGATGAAAGTAGACTGAACGCTTTAGAAATGAGATCTCTGAGGCGAATGTGTGCTAAAACCATCTATGATCGTGTAAAAAATGTTGAGTTTCGTAAAGAATGCAAGGCTGATGTAAGCGTAATGAGAAAGATTAAGAAAGGGACGTTTAGATGGTGTGGACACCTTGAGCGAATGAATGAAGAAAGTAGTGTTAGGAGAATATAAAACGCGAATGTGAATGGAAGAAGAAGCCGGGGACGTCCGAGGAAGACATGGCACGATCAAGTGAATCAAATACTTGAGTCGGGCCATGCCAGAAGTCTTAATAACAGAAGAGAATGTATGAGACGTTGTATGAATGTGAATGAAGCAAGAAGTGTATGCCAAGATCGCGTTGCTTGGCGGTCCGTCATCTATGCCTGCCCCTGCGGTGAAACGGCGTGATGGTTAGTTAGTTAGTTAGAAAAAATTATCGGTTAGCTAAATTAATAATAATCGTTTGATTAATTTGTCTCACTAACATCTGAATTGCAACAATAAAAGTAAAAAGCATTGTAAGATTATTATTTTTTTATGATTATGCTATAGCATGCACAATTAATCCCCAAAACTTATTGACACAATCCTTCACAATAAGGAATTCCAGTGAAAATGATTACGACTTTCAAAAAATATTTATACAGATCAGCAAACGCCGATTCTGAATATATAAGTTCTATTACGTAGAATTTATAAATCGTTATTTAAAAGTGATTAAAAAATCATCTCCTCAAAACACCATCCCTGTTCCATTGAAATCTCGGCATCTGACGTCACGGGTCTCATCCCCGCGTATTATGGTTATGGGTTTGTTTTGTATTTTAAATTTGAATTTTTTTAGTTTTGATCGACCGTTACTCTTTTTTTCTTTTTAAGTCGTCTGTTTTATTTTTTCATTGCGAACTGTTGTATTTATTTTCTTAAATCTATAATAATATCTCCAATTCAGATACAGGACAATCTGTGCAATCGTGGGAGGTGCAGCTGAGGGTGCTTGTTGGAGTTACCGGTGCAAAACATCGTGTTCGTATTTCCCATGTAGGATTATTGCATTAGAATTATCAGCGATACTGAAGATATTGAAATTGAAAACAGAATGCGAAATAGGTATAGAAAAGTTCATGAAAAATATCAAAATATTGCTAAATAAACGCAGATGATGAAAATATACATTTTTTTAATGTAACATAAATATCAGTAACTCCAACACAGCAACCTGCAGTCCGCCTCGGAACAGGAATCCATTGTGAGGAGGAATGTGGATATAAGAAATTATTGTTAAATACTTATTCTTCAAAATGTAACACATTATAAATAATAACAATATTTATTCATTTGAAACACATTATTTAACAACAACATTTAAGAAAGCTTTGACTGCCCAACTAGGAACAAATCCCATTTTAGGACAGTCAAATTGACAAGTTTAGTTCATATTAAGTGCCATTATACAAAAATAGAAGGGAAAAAAGCTAGTATTCACATAGTATGGTAATATAATATATCTGGAAAAAAATATAATTATTAAGTATAAAGAGATTATGTATATGATAGGTGGTGATATGAGGTTGTGGTGGTGATATGAGTGGTTGGTGATATGAGGAAAAAAATGGGCTTAATTGAGAACTAAATAATAGATAATTTTCTTGAGAAATATTGATAAGATTGAGTTACGTATCACTCAACTTTATGAGATAACGACGAAACTCAGGTATGCAGCAGGTAAGTACTAGTAATTTGTTTGTAACCAAATGTTTGTCCTTTTTCCTTTCCTTGGTTAGGGTTTTTAATCCAGTTAAGATCCTTTCCCAAAGAGCACAAATAATGTAACATAAATTGAGTCAAGTAAATCAAACCATGGGATGGTAACGGGAATAAGGCCAAATTAATGATTTTATTGTCTTTAAAATATGAAATATCTTAATAAAAATTTAACTCGAAAACAAAAACAGGGAGGTAGTAAACCAATTTTGAAGATGTCCAAAATATATAATCATTGAAGAAGATAATATTAAAACATCCCAAATGAACCACGAAACCGAAAAAACAACAGAAATTAAAAAGATTTCAGTCGCATCTGGGACTCGAACCCAGGACCTCTTAACCAACTTAGCTAATAAGACCAGTTCATACTTCAAGTTCAAGACTTGTTAATATTATCCTCCATTTTTTATAAATCCCATATTAGTGGCTGCTATCCTTATTATGCGACTGAAATCTTTTTAATTTGTGTTGTTTTTTCGGTTTCGTGGTTCATTTGGGATGTGTTAATATTATCTTCTTCAATGATTAAATATTACAATGAGGTTTACAAACTTCAATAAGTTTTAAAATATAAATTGAATATTTCTTTCCAAAATATATTATGTACGAATAGGTTTCTTTCTACCATACATGTATATATTAGAAAGTCAATGTTTTTCTGAATTAGTATTTTTTTGTGTCGTTTAATTTGTACGTGTACGTAGTCTGATTAGGGCGTTCATTCGGTAAACGCGTCACATTTTCATTAATTCACTCACGCTGTATTGTCGAAATTATTTTGGCATTTGTACATAGAATAGACCTTGGATACAAATTTATTACAGCACTGGCACGTGTAGAAGGTAACAAAAAATATTTCTCAGCAACAATTGCTATCTTGTGGCAGTGGAAAAAAACGTATTAAGTATTACTGCCGCATAACCTTCATAAAAATAAAAATACTTTCTTCTTTGGCTTGTATTGCGTACGGAGCATTTTTATAACTCTCCCTGTTGGTACCTAATTAGCTTTCTTTCAGGGAGACCTAATTTAAGGCCTTGTCATATTTTTTAGATAACCGTTAAATCTTTGACTTTTAGAAATATGATAATTTATTTGGGTTATTCCAGATGCGAACAAATATTTAAAAAAAAGTTTTCTTTTTTCTTTTAAAAGTTATTCTCAATATCGTCCCGTAGTATAACCACCATACAGCATTGAACTATGATTAGTAACCAATTTCTAGGGACCTGAAAAATTTGCGTTATTTTTTGAAAAGCGGTGTTGTTTTTAGCAAAAGCTGTGTATATATACATTTTTTTTTGTATTTTGCAGCAAAAAAATAGCAACGTGAAGTTAGCTGCATTTCATTTTATGGCTATTCAATCTTGTCAAAAATCATATTCAAACATATGTATAAGATAACAAAAATTGTGTAAAAAAATTAAGAGAAAATTTTGAAAATTTACGTAATTTGCCTGAATATGGCGAATATATCGAAAATTTGAGTTACGGCAAACGAGAATTTTTCAGGTATCTACCAATTACCTAAGATCCTCCCTCTTCTTCCTTTTTCTACCCCTCATTTTTTCAACAAATAACGATTCCACAGTTGCCACAGTTTACATGCGAGATCAAACTAACAAACCATCAGGCATTTTCCTCGCACCAGAAGGCAGAGAGAATGGATTGTCACATAATCGTATCCGCCTTCTTCCAAAAACTCTGCGCATCATATGTTTTTCACACTCCTTTCATCGTCAATCGGCTCTATATGTCCATCCGTTTCCAAATCAAATGAATTATAAAAAAAAACACACACATATTATTTTAATCACATTGTTTACTTTTATTGCCAGATTTGGTACTCATAATCGAGGCAAAAAAAACCCTATTCTTTGTACTTAAAAGGAAATTCCAACATTCTCAGGTTACGAATAACTTGACAATATTTAAAAATCTCCTGTTTTTTACAATAACTCCACGCAGGAGGCCTTAAGGGAAATAATTTCCCTGAAGACCTATGTCATCTTTGGGGATGCTGTGTGGAGGATAGTAAGGAGTTAACTCGGGTCTTGAAGAGACCCATGTTGTAGGAGGGAGGAAACATAGAGGTCGGGAAATCATTCCACAGCCGAGCTTTTCAAAGCGACCCGTTCTTATATGAGAAATGTTGGGCGCGTTTTTGAAATGTTTCACGACTGTGCACCAGTGCCGAAGGGATCAATGACGCTATTTCCTGAGAGTATCTTCCATTGAAATACCGGTAGAACAAGGACAGCATTCCCATCTGCCGTCTGTGCTCCAAAATTTTTCATTCGTTTGTTAAAATAGGCGAATCTATCAAACGGACCGACCGTTTCTGCAAAGCGTCGACGGTTTTTTTCAGGTATTATGGTGCTCCAGACCAGAGGTAGCTGCCATTATTACAACCATTAGGTGACTACTACTATTATTATAAGCGGAAAACGTTGCTTGTGCAATGATGAAGGACTAGCAGAAGAATTGAACCCACGTAGCCTCGTTCGGAAACTGACGTATTTGTCAACTAAGCTACTAACTGGTCAATACTAATATAAATAATCTAAGATACGCATTTAGTATTCATGTTTTATCAAATTTAAAAATACTGATTTATTAGATTGATTAGATCATTAAGGAATTATTATTTATTTAAAATAAATAATAAAATTTTGTTTGAACCATTATATTATTGTAACAAAACCGAAATATTTGGCGAACAATGCTCACCTCTTCAGGGTTTATATAAAACTAAATTACAATAACTAACTAACTAACTAACCATCACGCCGTTTCCCCGCAGGGGTAGGCAGAGAGGACGGATCGCCAAACAACTCGATCTTGGCATACACTTCTCGCTTCATTCACTTTAATACAACGTCTCATACATTCCCTTCTGCTATTCCGACTTCTGACATGGCCCGACTCAAGTATTTGATTCAGTTGATCGTGCCATGACGTTCCTGGCTTCATCTTCCATTCACATTCGCGTCATATATTCTCCCTACACTGCTCTCTTCGTTCATTCGCTCTACATGCCCAAACCATTTAATCGTCCCTTTCTTAATCTTGCTCACTACGCTTACATCAGCCTTGCATTCTTTCAGTCCTCCGTTAATGGAGTTTCCTGCATTCACCCTTCTTTCAATATCCCTATCAGTCTTTCCATCTCTCGTAAGCATACTTCCCAAATACACCAACTCATCGACCTGCTCCATGTTTCCATCATTCACACGGGGGGGTGGGGGTGGTAAATGAAGTTGATTTACGGAGAGCCTGGTTTATATGTATTATTATTAATTAGATCGTGTCAAGATTTCTGACGCATAAAAATGAAAAACACGGTTCAAATAAAAAAAAACGCGGGCCAAGAAATCATTCGAAAAAGTCTCCGGGTTTGTAATAATTAATTATACACCACCCAAAAGTATTCCCGAGCGCACTGCGTAAGGCAGGAAGACCGAGAATAAATTTGTCACGTGTAATAATTCATCTCCCGAGCGCCGGCAGATGAATTTAATCGCGGCCCCATAAAACAGATAATTTTTCCAGTAAGAAGTATCGAATACATCAGGGATCAAACTTCCCGTCAAAGTGTCAGAAAGGGGATCGTCTCCGATGAGATTAACAAGACTTCCCCTCTGCTGAAGAAGTCAGCAGTATTCCTTGGAACAGGGATACGCAACCCGCGGTTCAATGTTATAAATAAACTTTCAAAACTTTTGCACTTTTTGTCACTCTGGTGAAAAATGAAAAGAACAAAAAACTGCTTGAAAGCCGTACAGTGTAGATATTTATTTTATAACAGCTAGAGTTGCTCGGGGTTATGAATGATCTGTAGAAAAGTTTTGAGGTTGTGATGTGTTACCCCTATCCCTAACCCTACCACTATTTGGTCATTTTTCTTTTATTTTGATCGTCAAGTTTGCAAAATTTCATAAAGGAGTACCACAATCCTATTTTAAGAGGTGGGAAAGACGGATGTTTGGGCCAAGTGTGTAAATTTTTTCTACTTCCTGTTTCATTCTGAGAGTTGTTATTGTTAGCTTACTCTCAATGACTTGCAAATTTAATAAACAAAAAACTTTTTTGTCAATTGTAATTCCACGTTTTTGTGTAATTTTGCCCATGTATAATTTTGTCCGTGTGTAATTCTGTGTAATTTCGCCCTGACACACTAATAAATATATCTGTAGTAAATGATGAAATTATTTTAAATTACGTATATTAATCCCTAAAATATGTAAAAAGTATGAATTTTCTTGAGATTACCTACGACTTTGAAAAGTGTTGCAAATATAAATTATTTTACTTCAATTTTATGTGACGATAATAGACAATTTTAATAACCACAAAATTAAAAATAAAATAATACGGATTCGAATTAGCTACCTGTAAGCTAAAGTCAATTTGGCCATTGGTGGAGTCGCGGTAAATAGAGAACGTGTCCATAATATTAAAAAAGGTTGTGCATCACCGTCTAAAAAGTTCCTTGAAATCCTAAACTTTCCTCCAATTCTAAATCCACAGTAGTCGCTGACAGTTTTGACGGAAGTCATTTCGTCGTTTCACGCTTGCCTCTAATATTAACTTTCCAGCTCGGGGTACCTACTTACCCCCAGTTGAAGTAACCAGTTACCGATGAGTAAAAGTTATCTTTTCATCTGCTTGATAAACGAGTGTCATATATTTTATCGTTCACACCTTTTTGGGTTAACCGAATTATCCGATATGCTTCTTGAATATATTATGTTATTTTTATGACATTCCAAAAAAAATGCGGAGATCTAATTTTGATAAATTTCCCGATCACAAAATTAAGTATACAATTTTTGCGTGTTCGGAATACATGGGTTATTTAAACTAAAACACAGATAATTTTACATTATTTCTCTCCGGTTTATTTTCCTTTCATTACATTACCCATATTTTTGCGACCTCGTTGTAAGGCGGTAGACTCCTTTGCAAAATCCTGGCAGAGCTTTAAAAAATAAGCTATACCTACAATCTGACATTTAATAGTAGACAAAAAAATGTTGAAAAAAATTTCATTTTGATATAATTAATAAGAAAAACTTTTTTTCACCACTGTTTTTAATATATAAATATCTAGTTATTTCAGAAACAAAGGTTCCCTCATCAGGATCAACAATATACTAAAAAATAATGACAAGTGTACACGAATAATAAAAAATATACAAATTACAAACATAAATAAAAATTATCAATGAGTTATGAGAGTAAGTAAGTAAATAATTAAAAATGTTAAAGTATTTGAAAAAATTAAAATTTGTTTTATAATATTAAATAACAAATTTATATTATAAATTGAAAAAGATTTTTATTTTTTTATTAGTACAAATAAAATTAAGAAAATAATAATGTACAAAAAATAAAGTTATAGTAGTAATGAAAATTTATAATAATAATATTCTAAATGTATTTATTAATGTATAAATAAAGTGAAGATATAGCTATTTAAAATATATATATATGTATATTGTTATCAGTAACTAATTTTGCACACGGTTGACATTTGTCACATGAGAACGGGTCGCTTCTACGATTCATTCTTGTGTTCAATAGCTCGGCTGTGGAATGATCTGCCGGCCTCTGTGTTTCCTCCATCCTTCCTATCCTCTAAAAGACCCCCACACAGCATCCCCAAAGATGATATAGGCCTTGAGGGAAATTATTTCCCTCAGGGTCTCCTGTGTGGAGTTACTGTAAATTTTTTTTTGACTATTTACACTTTTTCTAATTTTTTAAATTTCACAATTAAAATTGTTAACCAGTTGTATTCGTACGGAAAATTTCTAAACGTTTATTTATGTCAAAAGATGATACGCTTCCAATGTATGGTTGTCAAATTCCAATTCTTTGCTTCTGAAACATGTTGATATTTAAATATTAAAAACAGTGGTTTTATGGTAACATAGTTCTTCCTATTAATAATTACATATCTTTTGATAATTTTGATTGTGGCCAAGAGGGAAGATTCCCCAATATTATTAATAAATTTGAAAAGTTCATTCAATGTTTCTAATTTGAAACATTATAGGCGTTTCTTATGATCGGTAAATAGTGTGGACAATCCGATTCTATGGGATAATGCCCGAGTTAGTCTCTTTTCTACTGATTCGATTCTTATTTTATGAATTTCATATGTCGGACTCCAAACTACAGAACCGAACTCAAGAATACTGCGAATTATGGATGTGTATAAATTTGAGAGGCATTGGGTTTTTAATGGTTTAATGACTCGATACAAAAATCCAAAAAGACCGTATACCCTGGACACTATGTTTTCTACATGGGAATTAAAAATAAGTTTACTATCGAATTCGATTCCGAGGTCTCCAACATTGGTAACAGAATCAAGTACGCTACCAACTACCAACTAGCATATATCTATATACACTAACTCTGATATTATTTGTTAAAGTACACCCCCCAGCTATAAATTCTCGATGCGTGTACGGAATGGGAAGGTAGTAGGTAGTGTGGGTACCAATGCATGGGTGTATTTATAAAAAATATGGTTTCATTATTTCACATTGCTTGTAGCAGCATGTCTGGCCTATAAAAATCCCAGCTGGAGATGCATCTCAGGATGCGTGGGCGATCCGGAGCACGGCTTTTTATAACCGAATCGTTACCATCTTTCATCCCTTTTAATTCGTTTACCCCACCGCCGGTTTTTTGTAAAGCCCACATTGTTATTTGATACGTGGCCTTCGGTGTAATAAATTTATCGTATTTATGTTTCGTGAGTGTCATTGTTTTGACCAAATTCTAGGGAATAACACAAAAGACAATGCATTCAAACACCTTGATATTTTCATTGTCTAGTTTTATCTTTGGTAAAATCTTTTTTTATATCTGTAGGTACATCATACAGGATCATTAGAAAATATTTTTAAACAATAATATTGGTGTTTTTAATTGTGATTTTAATCATTAAACGGCGCTATATAAAAGTTGATGAATTATGATTTATAATTTTTATGATACTGTGAATTGAAAATTATACGTATCGTAAATACCTCACTAGGAGAACATGTGCTGAGGTGTAAAATGTGATATTGTGTGACAAGCATCGATGTGTATTGGTTAGTTTAATTTAATAATATATTAGGTAGAAGAAGATAAATGCCTTGATAAAATTTAATTCTATTACGTTGATGGAGAGATGTAAGGGACCGTTAAGTGAGTACATTTTTTTATTTTTTTCTTCAATAGATGTGTAGTTATTTTGTGCCGTCATCTATATATATATAAAAATCAATATAAGTTTGTTTGTTTGTCCTCAATTTGCTCAAAAATTACTGGACCGGTTTCGCTGAAAATAGCACAGTTTGTTTATAGAGTAGTGTGAATGAAATCAAATATATAAAACTGTTGTTATAACGTTTTAAAACTAGTATGAAAAACATTGAACTTGCCAAGTTATATTTAGGTTAGCCCGTAGATATAACACTCTGGTTAGCTACAGATTGCATATTCAAAAGAAGAAGGTTTTTTTGGGTAGAATATTTTCAAAATGAAATGTTTGGAGATAGTTACCTTCGCTGTCAAATCAATTATGGCACCCTAATGACAAGCAAGAATTTACAACATCATAAATTTATATAAACCCGAGCAAGGCCGGGTACACATCAGCTTGTTATTAATAAAATAATAAGAAGTACTTTGTTTACGCAACTATTTTTACTATATGAATATCAACATGTTTCGAAACGCGAAGCTTTCCTCACCAGAATACACAGTATACTAAAAAATATTTACAAGTATAGACAAATGATAAACGTATAAAATAATAATTTAAGAATGGACAGTTTTTAATAAAAATATTAAAATTAATTGTATATTAAAAACAGTAGTGTCAACAAAGTAGTGGTGAGCGAAGCGGCTCGGTTTAGTGAGCCGGATCACTAAATCAGCTCTTTGTAGTGAACCGGTTCGGTGATCCGGCTCGATTGAACGACGGTTCGCGTCCCCCCGCACCATGCCCTCCCCCTCTCTCCTTTGGCTCTCCTAAAGACGTCCTTAAGACGCTCTTACGCGATACTTTTATCGTCTAGTTTACATGTGGATTGTCTTTACAGAGACCTGATTTAGGAATCCGGCTCACCAAACCGAGCCGCTTCGCCCACCACTACAACAATGTACTTGGTTTTATAATGTTTTGAATGAAATACCATGAATTTGGATCCATGCTGTGATATGAATTTTAAAATTAATTTTAAATATTGAATTCATACATAGTTATAATTATTTTAATTAAAGGTTAAAGGTTAAAATATATGTAGGTACAAATAAACTACATGCATGTTATAGAATCGATAAATCTTTAAAGAAAAGTGGTATTCTTCCCTTTAATTTTTTGCCGTTTCTTCTCCTTCAGCTTCTGTAAAAAGACGTTTTGATTTACATTAAGTTACGAGGAATGTTTCTAGGTTCTGCGAAACATTACCTTAGAACTCAATTTGATTAACTGTTTCCTAAATTAAGGTTCCGGATGTTTTTCTTATTATTCTTCAGTCATTCCCTCGTTGCTGAAGATCGTGATCCCCATGTCAATTGCCCTGATTAATCAGAATTCTCCAGTCCTGCAAAAATGTTTTTGTACACTGATGCTCCAGATATTGATGAAACTCGATCAGTCAAGCCGATTAGCGATTTTCATTTGCCTTACCCGCATTCTGATTTGACAGTAACATTAAGTCCTCTAAGTTCTAATTTCCGTTTTGGCGAGCGAATTGTCCAAAACATCAAAGGACATCGACAATGGAATATCCCTCTAACTCTATCAGAATCGATAGGTTGGTAAGTCTCCCTTTTTATGACTTCCTGAATATTCTTCACCAAGCCCGGCATACCTTTACATGTTTCCCATTAATATGATTTTCTTTATAAAATAAGCTCTCAGCTTCGCGTGACCTTCCTCTTGGTAAGTACCGTAATTATTTTGTTGATTTAAAAAAATCATCATATGTATCTCAGTTCATACAAAGACCCTTTTTATTATGTGTATATCGGATCTTGCTTCAGGTACCGATTCCAACAGTGGCCAGTGTAGGGACTGAGCCAAGTCACATACTAAGACCTGCCGCAGGGATAACCAAATGTATTAACATGTTCGAAGAAACAAAAAACGATATGAAGTTGGCGTCCAGCCCGGATTCATCACCTTATTCAAACACACCTAATTTCACGATGTTTGAAAAGGGAACTACAGAAGTGAAAACCCGAACCAAAATCAATCGATCATTCGAAATGCTCACTCGATTTTTAATCCAACGCGCGCAAGCCCACGCCAAACTAAGTATTAGCATAAAAAGAAATAATGACACGTCCAAAAGCTCACCCGGAGATCAGAGCGTTCGAGCAGACACGCGATGTCTTGCTCGGGCATTAGTATGCAAATTCAAAAGTAATTTCCA
Source organism: Halesus radiatus (assembly GCA_022606495.2). Classification (NCBI taxonomy): domain Eukaryota; kingdom Metazoa; phylum Arthropoda; class Insecta; order Trichoptera; family Limnephilidae; genus Halesus; species Halesus radiatus. The sequence goes on from JAHDVE020002762.1 coordinate 42,363, forward strand.
GATGGGGAATTCGCTCTCGTATGACCATACCTGCACATTTACGATCATTAATTCAAACTTTTATCTCATATAAATGTATGCGCGCCTGGTGTGTTTGCCGACTTGCACCCAGACCTGATTTGGATCATTTAAATCGCGGCCCGAATAACCACGACACGTTGTTACCCGATTGTCGCTGAACGAACTGTAATTACAGTATGAGCGCATTATATTATTACTCGCTTGTTCTGAATTGTAATTAGCCTTTTTCCAAATAAAAAATCTCATTATTTCCGAATTGTAGAGGTCGATACACTTGGCATCAGTTTAAATAGATGTAAAAATTCCTCACAACTTGCTGATTGTAATTGCTTTCCAAATACATTATTTATAGAAATTGCATTGGTCCTCGTATGTTATTAATAGGTTGTGTTTACATGCAGATAGAATGAAATTTAATCATTAAACGAAACAGTTCCAGTTAAATAAATATACGATTTCAGTTCCAGATATATATCTCCGTGTCAACAGAAATTGACATATTAATAATTCGTTTCGGAACATTTGAACAAATCATCGACTTCGTGATTTTAATCGGTCATAACTAAAATAGCATGTATTTATAATTTGCTTTACAACTACGGCTGTACTGGAGTTTCAACACTCTTCTACGGGAATTTAAATGAAAGTTAATTGTGCGAACTTCTTTTAATTTTTTTTTTCCAAGTATCAACTGCTCCAAACCGTCTGGAGCCAGTGAGACTATGGCATTCCCAATTGGGGAATGTCTGGACGCCTGGATGTGAACCCGCTACCTTCAGATTTATAGTCGAGAACCTTACTCCTCGACCACGGAGGTTACTTATTTACATTCATACGTCATCTCATACATACTCGTCTATAGTACCGATTCTTGACATGAACCCAGAAAAGAATTTAATTCGCTTGTTCGTGCGTATCTTCCAGGGGCATTCCTGCTTCGTATTCCATTTACCTTTATGTCATATAATCTACTGATACTTCTCTCTACGTTCATCTACTCTATTTATTTATACCATTTTACCGTTCCCCTCTCGTTCGTTACGATTACATGCATTTTCTGATCTCCACATTTTCAATACGCTCGTACAAGTTTTAATCAAAAACAACCCTCAGGGATCTCATTTCTAGTGCATTCAGTATTTATTATATTTTTTTATTTGACCGGTCAGTGGCTGATTTGGCATCGCGTCTGGGTCATGAATCCGCTTACTGTGATAGTAGTAGGAGATTTTCAAATATTGTCCGGTTAATCGTAACCTGAGAATGTTTGTCTTTCTTTAAAAAAATATATATAAACGCCTGTGTTGAGATGGAAAATTACAGGGGTGGTTGTTCAGCTAGGATATTTGGATGACAAATAGATTAATAGATTACAATTTAATATTGTTTTTTACAGGATACTCGTAAAAGAATTTAGAAGCTGACAGGTTTATTGGAGGTGATCAATGATCTTACTTTTAAAGGAACTTATGTTTTCCGTATTTCTGATGTCACTGGGTACAGGTAGGGAATTGAATAGCATTATGTTATTGTATTTAAAACTTCTTTGTCCATAAGAGGTGGCACAAACTAGAATATTATATTTTTTTACATGTGATTGTCTTAGGGCTCTAGTGCTTCATCTTTCTTCAAACATATGAATATTTTTTAATTGTATACTCTCGTTCTTCGTCTGCCATTTTAGTGGCGACAAATTAGCGTTAATTTCAATGGTTTCTTTTTTTTTATTTCGACAGCGAGACCTGTTTTAAAGAATAACCCACATTTAGTAAAAAATAATTCTAAAAATTGCCTCTAAAATAATAAAAAATACAGCCTCAAATAGATTTTTTTTTTAAATTGAAAGAGGCACCGTTTTCATTCCTCCTAAGCTGTAGCGTATTTATACAAATATTATATTAAGAAGAATTCATTAAAATGTCAATTTGTCCAAATATATAATAAACCCAATACTGCATTCAGCAATTCCGGCAAACAGCATGTGCAAATACCTCAAAACTTATCAACTAATATCCGCGATAATCTGAGAATCTCGGTCCGCAGAATCGCCGCTTGATCGCATAAAGCTCCTCTGGTCAGGAAAGCTCTCCCGTTCGTGATCGTCGGTTAGGTTGGGTCATTGGGGGCCGACCGCAACGGCGTGAGACCGCCTTCACTTCCTACCTGTGGTATCGATTTCGGTTATTATTATCCTGCATAAAGGACTAGAAATGCTGCTAACATATCACCGGGCAGAAAGAAAATGGTCACAAATCAAAATATCACAGCTTTCAGGAGAGACGATAAAAAAGCTTTATAAATCTTTCTGACTTACCATAATTAGTAGTGTTGTATCAGCTAAAACATTTTTTTAACATGAATCTATCCAGCCATAAGTATAATCTGACAATATTTGAATTATTTTTACCATCATAATTTATCTATTACAAAAAATATAACGTAATTATGACGTAAATATGATTCTTGTTGTTCTTCCATTCTTGTTGTTCCATAAGTTGAGCTGTAGTAGATGGCGGTTTTGGAAGGAGTATTTACATACGCAATAAAAATAAAATTAAAACAATGCATGGCAGGTGATATATAAAAAATGTTTTTATTTTATTTTTGAATTGTTCATATTTCAAAGTTTCGGTTACATTAATTTTGTTTTGGATAGTAATATGTCGTACCATTTAAGCCCAAATACAAGTAGTAGTGCTGAGATAATATTCGGAAAAGTGTTAAAAAGTTACATGAATGTGTACTCGTATATTAATTTGTCTTTAAAAATTGACTCGAGAAAAACAGTGTGTAACAATGTTGAGTAACAATGTGGTAGTATGCATGATACAGTCATATTTCTAATTGTGTCAGTATGACAGAACTTTTAGTTCGTTTCTTTGTGTCTAGGATTTTTTATGTTCGTTGTGATGTGACGTTTTTCTTGACAACCACCGAAGAGATGAAAACTGATAAAAGTACCGATTTGAAAGAACCTCGATGTTGTCAAATTACATAAAAAATATCGACTCCTAGGCCTCACATAAACAGAATAATGAAATTGTTAATCTGCTCAACAAAAAATTTCGATATATTTTTTATGGTTAATGAAAACATGAAAAATGATACAACTATTTTCTACCGATCGCAACTTAATTATTTTTTGTTTTGAACTTAAGTTTTTTTATTGGATGGTATCAGTAACACAAAGTTTTTCTTCTTTTTTAACTTGTGGCGTTTTTCTTCCAGACCTGCGATATAATACATTAAAATGTAACTAATGGTATTGTACTTAACTTATAGGTTATTGAATTCGCTCGCGTCAAATTCGACATCTATTCAGCAACTGGCCAGATCGCAGTAAGAGGCAGTTCTAACAGATAAGTTACTTCTATGATGCAAATTTGCTTCAGGTATTGTGGTGGTTGCAATATGGATCCAACGCCATGAATCATAATTACATTAAAACAATTAAAACTATTGAACTGTCAGGGTTCTCTTTCCCTTGGGAGACGTGGACCTTAATTAATCGCATCCGGTCCAGTCATAGTTGTTGTGCGTATATTATGCTACATAAATGGGGGCTAAATACTGACGTCAAATTTAATAGACTTGCCCTTACTATGATTTCGACGGCTGGGAGCAAAGGTCACGTGGCACCCATTTTGGCACCAGCATTGTTTAAAGCCATCCACATTAATTTCACGTTATTTTTACTGCGGTAAGCAAAATTTCAAAACATTTATATAAAATTGATGGAGCGGATAGGGGTACCTGTAGCTCAGAGGATTAGAGCGCAGGGTCCCGGATAGACCATGAGGTCCTGGGTTCGAGTCCCAGTTGCTACTGTTATCTTTTTCTTTCTGTCCGAGAGTTGTTAAATATGTGTAATGATTAAAAAAATATTACAACGAGGTTTATAAGCTCCAATAAATTATTCCAATTCTAAGGAAACCAATGTTAGACTATTTCTCTGTTCTAAAAGGCAAATACAAACGGTTCTCTGAATGGAACATAGCTTATCTAACAAAAGGTCATCAGTGCTCATTAATACAACATTTTATTCCTGTCAAGCCCTGGTTTCATAAATACACCTGTAAGCCAAAAACATATATTTCCTCCATAACTCGAATGAGACTACGTCACGCCTCTTGTCTTAGTCATCTCACCAGGTTCCACATAGTCAGCTCGTCTTACTATGATTGTGGGTCAGAGGATACTCTGACTGTAAATTAAACTCCCTACCCAGTATTCCCTGTCTTCTAATACTCAACATCCCTCAAATTAACAATTTATTAGCAAAATGTATTTATAAAAATGGCACCAAAGTCATTGGGGATTAAAAACACATCAATTTATAAATTTACGCTGTAACTTATTGCTTCAATTTTATTTGCCCAAATATTATATCCTGTTTAAAAGTAACTAATTTTAAGAACAACCTGTACTATTGAAATCTAACTGATTGAACATGACCAAAATGGGTGAAAGCCATAAAATAACGAAACGATAAAAATATCATTAAAATAAATTTTAACATAAATTATTACATCAATTTTTAATTATTAATTATTTTTATCGAGATTTAAAAACCTCTTTTTAATATTTAATCATTGTAGAAAATAATATTAACATAATTTAAATGAAACATGAAAACGGAAAAAAAACGACAGAAAATAAAAAAATCTCATTAGTTAAGATGGTTAAGCGGTTGCCCCGGATATGCAGAGCTCCTGGGTTCGAGTCCCAGATGCGACTGAAATCTTTTTATTTTCTTTTTTTTTCCGTTTTCATGTTTCATTTAGGTTATGTTAATATTATTTTCTACAATGATTATATAAATTATAACATTAAATCTGATGTTTAGCGCCGAAGATTGATTCCACAATAACATTTCTTTAATTTTTTTTTCATGAATAATAACAAAGTACTGAAGTTTAGCGGTATAAGCGTGAAACATGGTAAAGGCATGTAGGTGCGATCATCGTGAGTGTTATTTTCATTGTTTGAACTCGTAGACTAACCAAAGTCTCAAGGCGCCGCGAATGAAAATGATCAATAACAAGGTATTAGCAATTGCAAGTGAATGCGATCAGTTTAAGATAAATCCGTAGGAACATGTGTTTAGATTGATGATATTACATACTCACAAGGAAAGCTATGTAAAGTCAATGAGAGACGCATGCAGCCAAGTAAATATTGTTGTTTTCTCTGGTTTATAAACAGAAAAGCCCATCGAAACGCACATCCACAGAATGATCCTACTTATAAATGACGCATGTAAATGACACAATTAGAGCTGACTCGAACAACCCACACTTAGAAATGTGTGTATTGGAGCATACATCAAACCGCTGTATTTGAGGGTAGTTGCAGTTATTCCTCAACACAACCTTGTAATGAAATACCACTAATTCGAACTTAAATGATTCCTAGCTGTTTAAATATGTTCCCTGCAGAAATAAAAAAAAACTATTAAAACTAAACAGTTAATAAATATATTGAAAACTTGGCTATCTGAAAGAAACTATTTTTTTATTAGATAATAAGGAAATATTATTTTATGTACCATTTATTGTTGTCGTTTAGGTTTTTATATTTTGTTTTTTAAAAAAAAAATTATTTTATATTTCTGTAGAAATTTTTTTGAGTAAGATTCTTGTGAAATTTTTATGCTTTATGTTTTTATTTTATGTGCATATATATTTTGTTTTTGAATAACAGTTAGGCAAACTACATAAAAGTAGTTTATCGGGACTTTTTGCATAATATTTTTTTGTAATATGTCTTATGTTAATGAAAATAAAAAACAACACAAAAAACGTCGAAATCGCTACAGTGCTTCGAGAAGGTCTGTAGCGAATGGTTGCTGACTGCACAATATCATAATTGATTAATGAAATGGATACTTGAGTTAGTGATTTTGTAATTTTTATGTTTTAAGATTTATGAAGTTTGTTTTATTTTATCATATTTAAGTGTAGAGATTTCATATAAGATATGTAACTTTATCTGATTTCTAGAGGGACTACTATAAGAAAAATCAACACCTGATTCGCCGATATTAATGTCACTTGGGTAAGCGGTGCTTTCAGCTGAAGGTGGCGTTAAAACATTAGTATCAGTCGCGTCTTTTAACAAAGAAACTGTTGGGAAGGTAAAAATTGAATATCTAATTAATTCCCCTCTTAACTATCAAGCTTGTGACTATTGCAGTTGTTTGGCATTTAAATCTCAAAACAGAAAATTTTTCACTTACTTTACTCATGGGGCGACATTATATTAAAGACATATTATTAATAAGTTCCGATGTAAACGATAAGATCTTATTGTATTCGCACATTAATAAATACGTGGAATCGAAATAAATATCCATTTATATTTATGTACAGTACATATTTATTTGTTCCGTCGACAATGAGAATTCGTTAACTAACATTTTGAATAAATAATTAATAAATTATTAATATTTCTAACCCGTACTGATATTTGCATGCAGTATCACAGAGCTAGAAAGAAATCAAACCTTTCCGAGTACGAACTTGTGCATAGTATCGTCGTCCTTCTACAAACTACATATTCATAATGTGGAAAGAATCCAAAGAAAAATTTTACGTTTCAGTTAACATATCTTTAGAGCTCATAAATTACTCATCGTTAATGAATATTTTAAATATTCCAACTTTAGAAAACAGACGGAAAATTAACGACCTAATCTTTTTATTAAAATTATTAAATTGTAAATTCGATTATTCTGAACTTCTGCATTTAATCAACATATACATACCTAAACGAACTACAAGACAAACTTTAACATTTTTTTAATAATAATAATAATAATAATATTTATTTGATACACACATTATTTTACAGAAATATTTCAGAAGGCTTCGACTGTCCAACTAGGAAAAAATCCCGTTTTAGAACAGTCAAATTGATAAGATTAGTTCATATTAATATACATACACATAAAAGAATATAAAACAATCCATAAAGTAAATATAAGAAAGAAAAAAAAATTGTGTTTTTTTTTTTTTAAGTATGTTGTATTTTTTAAATTAGTGTAGAATAATAATGAATTACAAATGAGATGTAAAAGTTTAAAATATAAGTATGAAAGTTTAAAGAATATAAGTTAAAGGTATGATATGCATTTTTTAGTTTACTGTAGAGAAATAATAAATTACATATGAGATGTAAAAGTGTATAGTGAGACTAAAAGTTTAAAGTATAAGATACTAAAGTATGATATGCATTTTTAAATTAGTGTAGAGTAATAATGAATTACAATTGAGATGTACAAGTATAAAATATAAAGTATAATAGTTTGAAAAATAAAAGATTAAGTATCATATGCTTTTTTTACAATAAATTTAGTGTGTAGTAATAACGAATTACATATGAGATGTAAAAGTTTAAAGTATAGAGTATAAAAGTTTACAGTATACAATAGTAAAATATTTTAATAGTATAGTAATAGTATTTTACATATGTATTTCCCGTTCCAACTATAGCTTGCATTCCACAATTCAACATTTACACAGTCTTGGTAACAAATACTTAAATGATATGGATGTATTTGACGATAAACTAAACTTGGCAACTTTCAAAAAAATATGAACAGCTACAACTTTTAACATTATTTGCTTATTTGTTATTAATGTTAATATTGACTTTGTGGACATTCTATTATTTTTTCTCTGTTCTTTTATATTCGTGTGTATTTTTAGCTTTGGTGCAGTTTTTTTTTTAAAAAAAAATTCTTATTAAAGTGTAATTAACTTTTGTGCATGTTTTCTATTTTTATTTTTTTATGTGATTTAAAAATAATGTATTTGTATGTAAAATCCCTCTGGGCGTTTAAATAATACAATAAATGAATAGTGATATTTATCACGGTAATATCATTTTATGTTTACTATAAAATTATTAACGGATAAGTGTATGATTGATGTTAAATGTATACAATTGTATAGGTACCTCTCCATATACATACATCCGCACAGCCATACACCCACACACTTTTGTGTAGCAATCCGGCCGACACGCACAGCTGGCTCCATCTCGCGTGAATGCAGCCACACAAAACACGTCTTCGTTAGGGTAGGAACTGATTCAGGTTGCACCCCTGTTCATTAAACCAACCCACATACCCCTACCCCTACCCCCACTCCTACCCCAGCCAACATACCAGCGGAGCCTGATTGATACCTACAGGATGAGATATTCCTGTATCGTACCTTCGTGGGCTAAAAATACGGACATCGATCTGAGCCACTGAAGATGTAAACCCGAGAGAGTGTATTTTGGGCGTGATGTGTGCCCATAAAATAAAGAAGAACACTATAAATGCCTTCCATATAGAATTGAATGGAAACCGATGTAACCTCTGACTTAGTACCCTTTGGTTCTGACCCAGAGAGAGCCAATGATAATACAGCGCTATGTCTCTCTTACATTGGCTGCATTGTATATTGCCATTACATTTGAAATTTGAGGCCCGAATGTATTTCGAATGCAATTCTTGTGCTCCCTTGCTTGTTGGGTTTTCTCTATGTATCATATTATTTGCTTTGTGATTTTATTTGTTCGCCCCGCGGAAGAGATGAACGGATAAGAGTATTGTGGACGTGTTCCTCTCTGATCGAAATTGACCAAACATTTTCAAAATTCCTAAATTTTTTCTTAAGGCGATCGAGTGCGAAGTAATTCAAAGTCATTTGTCTTTAGTTTGAAACTCGTCGATATGTTCCAAGAATTCATCATTCACAACTATATTGCACACTGTTTTCATACTCTCTCTTTCAAACACCATGACTTTAGATTTAAATTCATCATTAGCTCATTCTTCATACATATTTCGTTCATCCTAGATACGAGGGACTGTAGATCTTCCATACTGTTAGCAATCAGCACCGCATCATCAGCCTACAACAGGCAACATACTTTCAGGGGATTTAGTATGAATTCCTACAAAGTTTACCAATTCTAGCGGTACGAAATTGGTGTGTTCTTTCTATAGACATATTATAATATGTGTATGTATTACATTGTATACTTTATTTGATGAAGTTTCAACGGCAATGAAATTTAATCGCAGATCGACATTTCTAACGGAAGACCATGTGCAATTAAACTTCTCTAAGTGCTCCTTATCTCATCTGTGAAAGCGTAAAATTTTACGAGAAGGCGAGATGAAGGAGAATGCTATAAATCCTCACAAGTTTTTACTGCATACGAGAAAATAAATTCACGTACTCATATCTCATTATTATAACTTCGTTCCTTCGTTGGAACCATTTCACACCGCGTATCTCATTACTAACAAACCATCATACATGTAATATTTAAGTGCCCATATAGATGGCACTGTTCGTCAAACGGTTTTAGTAGGGGACAAATATCCCACTCTCAAGGTCAGCGAGCCTGACGGAATCTCACCATTGTATAGAAAGGAGCTTAGCTTCCTGGTTCTCCAATCGATTGCACGTAATTACGGTGTAACATGTTATTTAAATAAATAACGAAGTTTATCATTTGTCTATACTTGACATTACTTTTTTTAGTATTCTATATATTTCCGATGAAGAAAGCATCGCTTTTGAAACATGTGTGTATATTAATAAAGTTGTGAATACAAAGTAATTTTTTAATTCATTTATAAATAACGAAGTGTTTGTTGTAATGGAACTGTCATTTATCAGGGGATAAATATACAGCAATAACCAGCTTTCGCTGAAAACAAGTAAATAGGACTGTTAGTACCGGGTTTTTTCATATAAGACATTTCAGATAAGTCCGTACAAGCATTCATACAAAGGTAACAAAGCTATTGATCGACTCCTATGTAGTTTCACGTCTCAATTACTCTAACGGCATTTATGCCAGCCTCCCTCAACACCAGCCTAACTCCAATCCGTTTTTAATGCTGCAGCAAATTTTATCAGCGGGGTCTCTAAATATTCGCACATTTCAGAACACCTTCGTAACATTCACTGGCTCAAGAGCCCCGAAAGAATCCAGTTCAAACTGTTCTGGATGGTGTTTAAATCCATCAATGAAATGGCAAAAATCTCCGAATTATGCGTTCCGGAAAACATCGGTCTAAGGCTTAGATCAGCATCATCATCGACGGTCGGGAGACTGATAGAACCTAAACGCAAGCCAAATACTAAATTTGGAGATCGCGCTTTCAGTGTATCAGAGTCTAAGGCTTGGAATTAACTCCCTGGAATTAAGCTGCATACAAGTCCAACATAATTTTTATCCAATTTAAAAACTTACCTTTTTAAATTTTCATATCCTTAAATTCAATATGCCTGCGAGTATCACTAATCTAATGCCTATAAATCCTAGTTACACGTATTTTATTTTATTGACATTATTCGAGACCTCACACTTCCTACCGTTTCTTATTGAGGCACGAATCACATTTAGGAAGATGAATTCTAATCACATCCCTGTACTGTACCACCCATTATAAAATATGATTTTCTTTCCTAAAATCGAGCAAGAACATAAATGAATTATAAAATAAATACCAGTATTAAATAATATCTCCAATAACATAGATTTTTTAATATTATGTCCTCTGCATGCAGAACCGTTTATAAATTTCGCTTATAAACAGTGTTTATCTCAAGCGACCTGCCAGGTAAGTATGGTGTGTATAATATTATCTACCCGTATATACAAATATTAACCTGTATATTTTAACGTGGCATCACGTTCATTGATCAAATGTATTATTCATATAGTTTGATGTTACAGATCGATGAACCGGTGAATGCAATTTGTTAGCCATAAGTACTAATAATAGATTGTCTGTAGTTAATGATAAGATAGAGCATTGGAAAAAAAAGCATTTGTACGGCGCCCTTGAGGTGATTTTTTACAAAAACGGCGCTATACAAATCATCCAAATATTATTATTATTATCAAATCTTTTCTCCGCAAGGGTAAGCAGAGAAGGTGGACCGCCATAAAATTGTGTTTGGCGAACACTCTTTACTTCATTCACATTCATACTCTTCTGTTATTCCGACTTTTGACATAATCTGACTGAATTATTTGACTCTCTTGATCGTGCTACGTAACCTCGGGTGTCCCCAACTTCTTCTACCATTATATGTTCTCCTTAGCCCCCTTTCTTCAATCATATTTATTTATTTATTTGAAACACACGTTATTAAACAATAAAATGTTAGAAAACTTTGGCTCAACCCCAACTGGGAACAAATCCCGTTTTAGGACAGTCAAATTGACAAGTTTAGTTCATATTAAGTGCTATTATACAAAAAAAGAAGGGAAAAAAGCTAGTATTGACATAGTATGGTATCTTGAAAAAAGTATAATAATTAAGTAAAAAGAGATGTTAAGAATAGTCCAGAAAAAACTTATGAATGTACTTATGAAGAAATGAGAAAAACAAATATTATAGAGTAAACAATTATGTATATATGTTTGAAGGTACTGGTTGGTGCTATGAGGAAAAAAAGCGTTTAAAATTGAATACTACAAAAAGATAATATTATTGAGTAATATTGATAAGATTGAGTTACGTATCACTCAGCTTTATGAGCCGACGACGAACTTATGGATTTGAAGGCCTCCATGGTCGAGGGGTAAGGCTCTCGACTATGAATCCGAAGGTCGCGGGTTTAAATCCCGGCGTGCGTAAGTAAAGTTTATATAATTCCTTCGTACTGTTTCACAAATAATTTATTTTAAAATAATATATTCCAGAGTGGAAGCTACTCTCAGTATCGCCCTGGTGAAAGACCACCATTCAGGATTGAGCGTTGCTTGAAATGGCTTTTAGCCGTGTTTGGTGACCGGATCTGAATAGCCAGGTATTTCCCCACCTTCCTCTTCTCCTTCTCCTTCCCCTCCCCAATACCTTCAGCCTCACAACATTCCCCAAGGATGCCAAAGTGTCACTGGCTCCAGACGGTTGGGAGCAGTTGGGACTCTTGGGCGGTATTCATTTTTTAAAAAATGCAGCCGAAGAGGGCACGGTGGTGCGGTTGCAGCGTTGCTCTACATGTTCATTACTAGATATTGGATTATATGCAGCGCATATTAGTTATGTTTTTCAGTTAAACATGCATATTTTGGACATATTCCTTTTTTATACTAAACTTTAAGCATACGAGTATATCGTCGCGATGCTGAAAAAACTAAAAAACCGAAAACATCATAAAATGTCTATTTTTGTACTCGTAATTGAAATCCAAACGGTACGTCACCAAAATTTATAAATTTCTAGTTAATATTGATCAGCTGAGTAAAAATAAGCATTTTGATATTTACATGTGCTACCTTTATTTCTTATTAATAATCTTTTTAAAATATGAATGTTTTTAATATACAGAAGGAATTTTTTTGGGGACAAATATGATCAATTTTATAAAGAAAAAAAACTTATTTTTTGTCGAACCAATGTAGTAGGTACTCGTATATGATGAAATAAAGGCGCTGATGGCGCGTTGGTTTTAGTTTCTCGCATTCCGCTTCTTTTTGCTTCTGCAATTTTCTTACCTTTTGAGTTTTTTTGCTCTTCTAGTCTCTTCTCACTTTTTTTGACTCTTTATGAATTTTTCTTCATTATTTTAGTCTCCTCTTGCCTCTTACATCTTGTTGCTTCTTATTGTCTCTTTTTCCTTTTTGCTTCTTCTTGGCTCTTCTTGACTATTTTAGCAACTTCTTGAATTTTTTTGCTTCTTCTGGTCTCTTTTTGATTCCTTTGGTTTCTTATGGCTTCTTACTGCTTTTTTGGTTCTTCTTGACTATCCTTTTTTCTTTTCTTCTCTTCTTGCTTTCTCTTGCCTCTTCTCGACTCTTCTAGTATCCGTGAAATACCTGAATCCAGAAACGAGAAGCTGGGAACAAGTAGAAGCGGGAAGCAGAAAGAAGCGGGAAGTAAGAAACTGAAACCAATGCTCCTACGTTCTAATAATGGCTTAAGGGTGTCGAATAAATCCCACAATCCTTCCTATCCTCATAGAACTTGTTACAAGTACTAACAAAACAGTTCCCCATGGTGTACTGGTCGCGCTGGGACAGGAGTTCTCCTGGCTGGGGTGGTACATTCGTATCGTATCGTATCGTTATACTGAATGTTAAAAGAAGAGAAAAAATCTTTAAATCGCTCTCTTGTAAAAGTTGTCATTTTTTAATTTCACAGTTTTTTACAGTAGGTATAGCGACGATATATTGATATTATTCGTGAATATTTTTGGGCTTTAATAGTTCATATTTCGGCAGTTTTAATGCACATAAATCGATATCTACTCACCATTACGTATTGAATGTAGCTTTATCGGCAATAATAAATGCCTAATAACTTCATGCGCAATAAAGCAATTATTCTGCCTCGTCTGCAGTAGAAAACAGACTAAAAATAACGCTTCGCCAATCTAATAGTACATGAAGTTCCTGCCGGTATACCCGCTCCGTGTAGGTAAGTTCACATTCAAGTCAGATGTTTAATTCAACGCGTCTTTGATCTCATCTTTATGGAACATCTTATTTCAGCCGAACAGATAGAGAAATTGCTGTGTGTTAACGCACAAGAGCGGAGAAATTTTCCGCGGAGCTATTGGCCTGGCACTTGCTTGAATAAACGTGTACATAAGTGCTTTATATAGGCCATGGTTTCAGAAACGAATCATTCAAATCTATTTTAATTAGAGGTGCAATAATTCTGCGACGGAAGTCGCAAATATGAATCCCGGCGTGTGAAAATTGAAAAAAAAGTATGTACTATTAATTATATAACCCATTATAGGGCAGAAATGAAAACAAAACTTTTTTGTTGATATTTGCTACTGATCTTCGCACTCTCTGTGTCTGAGGTTGAACCCTTCCAATTATAGAATGCATCGCGTCTAATGACCTTGTTCATCCTTGCCTATGATTGTATCTTAGAAATTGTTTTTTGATAATGAGCCCCGTGTGTTAGCCATTCAACCTGGAGACATATTTTTGTAATTTTTTAAATTTATATTTTATAATCCTATTCCCATGTTTATGATTATTTCACCTTAATTCCCCAACCAATTCAATCCATCTATCGTTATCCATCTTCTCGGCTTTAGCGTCTAATGACGCCGACTGATGAAGATTGCGGTACTAACGGTATGTGTTCATACTAACTGCGCAGGCGCAGACGTCTAGTGGCCACCAGTAACGTCAAAATATTCTAACCGACAATCTCGGTCGGTGTTATTTTATGCATATGCGGATACGTTACGCTTACGTTTGCTGTAATATGAATGTGTTATATATATTTTATGAAACTAATGTTGTCGTGTCTGCACTGTACAGTTCTGTACTGTGCGGTGCTGGTAGATGTGAGGAATATGCTATGAAGGAACTTTATACGTAGATACGTTCATTAAACTCCAGCAAATTATTTATCCCGGAGTAAGAATGTGGTATGAAGAGATGCAGAAGCCGGAGAATCTCGTTTATCTGTAAGATAAGAATCTGTTTAAGAGATAGAGGACATCTATTCTTGTTTGTAAGATACTACACTTCGCTCTTATGAACGCAGTGTAGTTGATAAAATAGTTTATTTTGAACCCTGAAGAAACATTTTTAAGGATATGTAAAAAGTAACATTACGTTACGCTGTCGGGAAATCGAGTCAGCGGTACATAAAATCAAAGAATATTCTGAAATATTTTAGTGCAAATGCTAATATTACTGATATATTAATAAATCTCTGCTTCGTGACTGAATCTATTTACATATTTCAATAACTTGTTCATTTTAACCCTAGATTACACACCTTCGTGGAATCGACTACGTCAAAATGTAATTACTGTAGTATTTTTTTGATGTCGAAATGGACGTTTTTAAAACTTTTTTAATCTCATTCGACATCTACAAATTAATAAATATTGATGCACAAAACATGCACGGATTAACAGATGTCAGCGTATCAGCTTGAGCACGCGCCTCGTCGAATCGACGAAGTTTTCAATATCACTTTTTTTAATCATCTTTACTATATAAAGAATCACCATAAACGAAATGAATGCACGACTATTAATTGTATTATAACATATTATCGGGTTCACTGTTAATATTTAGTAAAAGTAATAAATTTAGTAAAAAAAAAAAATTGTAATTCGCGTCATTATCCTTACATTAATTTCTTCGTTCATTTGCTTTTTCGTCTTTTATCAAATTGTTAGATATTTTATTTATCTTTAGACTTTATGTTTGAGTCATTTGAGGATTCTAAAAATATAATTTATTTTAATTAGTTTTTATAAACATAACGTTTTTATAATGTAGCTACCCTAATTAAATATCATAAATTTCTTCAATGAAAGTCTTATGTATGTCTAATACTTTTTGATACTTTATAATACTCTATGATGTCATTATTAATAAAATTAATGAGAAATACTTTATGTGCACCACTGTTTAATATATAAATATCAATGTGTTTCGGAAGTAAAGCTCCCCCCATCAGGATACACAATATACTGTATTTTGACGCGTAGCCGAATCGACGAAGGTTTGTAATAAGGACATATAAAATAAGCTTTGTAATTAAGGGTTAAGCAAACCCCTATTGAATTAAGTGCTAGCTTTCCCATTCTGCAGAGAACGTAAAACATTATCAGCGGTTTTATTCACATAATAATATCTCGCTGGAGTTTTATGTTTTGTTCCGTCTAACCAAGCGGATTTGAGAACCAATACACGTCTCATTATTCAGAGTCTTTTGGTATTTCGGCTCCTCCGGAGGCATTGTTTGCACTGTTTGCAGCCGGCACATGATGAAGTACGGAGGAGAAATTGAATCATCTTCACAGAGCGAGGACTGGCCCTTTGTATTCAGGAGCCTCCTTGATAAGGTAATGTGAGTTTACCCACTGATAAATAATTCAGTCTCTTCTCTGTAATGCCCACTTCATGTCTGTTTTCGTTATTCCCCCTTTATTGGAGAGAAGTTAATTCACACATTCGTTACAATAAATATCTTTATATCTATTGAGTAACGATTACATGAAAACATCGTTAGTTGTTCTCATTGTTGCAATATCTATATTGTAGTAAACTATACTAGATCTAAAGGGCATAATACCTTACTTATCCCTTTCGCCAAAACAACATTTGTCCAAAGAAACTTTACATACTTTGCAACAAACCTAAATAATGTACTTCCACTGGCCATTAGACTGAACACAAATTACGATAAATATAAATTTTACACTAGCGAAGACAGATGAAAATTCGATGATTTTTTCAAAATCATTTTCAATTCAAGTATGATACACTGTTCAATTGACGCTTCAAACTTTTTACCATAAAATTATGCTTTAAATTGCAAACTTTGTAAGCTTTGTAAATTTTGTAAACTTTGCGTGCGCTCAACACAGGTTCTCCTAGTGTGACAGGCACAGTACCATAACCCCTTTATAACATTAAGATTGTATAGATGAATACATTTAAAAAATTTATGATCTTCAAAGAAGAGCGTTTAGCATCCAGGCTGTGTGTAGTAAGATAACCTGACGAAGGAACATTACTGTCTAATTTATGGTTTTCAAGTGTATGATTTGTTTTTATATTTGCGTTTCGTTGTTCAAGTAGAATACACAATCAATCAGACGTAATCACATCATTCCCTGTAATGGCTTCAGCTATTTGTAGTCCCTATTATAGATCTGAATTTTCAGGAATTTTCCTCTTAGCATTATCCGTTCCCTTCTTCTTTCACCCCACGACATTAACCAAAAAATATTTAGATGTAGGTACTTGTGTAAGGTTATAATTTAATATCTCTGCAAAATTTAAAAGAGTATTTTCATAACTCTAACTAACTAACTAACTATCACGCCGTTTCTCCGCAGGGGTAGGCAGAGAGAACGGACCGCCAAACAACTCGATCTTGACATACACTTCTTGCTTCATTCACTTTCATACAACGTCTCATATATTCTCTTCTGCTATTCCGACTTCTGACATGGCCCGACTCAAGTATTTTATTCACTTGCTCGTGCCACGTCTTCCTTGGACGTCCCCGGCTTCTTCTTCCATTCGCATTAGTGTCATATATTCTCCTTACACTCCTTTCTTCATTCATTCGCTCTACATGCCCAAACCATCTAAGCGTCCCTTTCTTAATCTTGCTCACTACGCTTACATCAGCCTTGCATTCTTTACGAATCTCAACATTTTTCACACGATCATACATGGTTTTACCACAAATTTGTCTCAGAGATCTCATTTCTACAGCATTCAGTCTACTTGCATCCTTACTCTGCCAGTTCCATGCCTCAATACTAACTCAATCGGTTTAATGCAGTTGGAACTCCGGTACATAATAATATGTACTTAAAACTTTGATGGAGTTTCGCATCTTTTTTTAAATCTATTAAATTTAAAATTAACTTATTGCAGTTTTACTCATCATTGTAATATTAATTATTGGAAATAACATCAAATGATAAATCTCAATGAAAATAAGAATCAGAAGAAGACACAGAAAATAATTTGCCGGAAATGCAAAGATGGCAGGCAACATTTGAGAAATAATCGAAAAAATAATATTAATATTTCTCAAACAAATTAATTCTGAAAGTTATTCATAAAGTTCCTTTAAGATCGAGAACTGAATTTATTTTTAAGGAGCTTGATGTTCTCAACTTGAAATAATTATACTAAAAATATATGCTAGTGCACCAATTTAACATATGTCTAAAGAAAGAAAAAATACTAGAACCTTAAGACAGCCACATATAAAATCCTTTAATATCCCAGCCTATAAAATCGCCAAGTTTTAAGTACAACGCCATTAAGTAATTCAATTCTCTATCTAGCTCCATTAGAAACACAAAATTTAAAAAATCTTTTAAAGACTAAATCATTGCTCACCATAAATGTCAACTTTAATTTATTACTTATCAAGTAAGTACTACATTTTCAAAATTATCATGTACTAGGTAGCTGAAAAACCACTATTGTAAATTGTGATCCCAGCACAGTGTCCACAGTATGCCCAGTGAGATGGGCAATAAACCATTCAATAAAAAAAGATTTACGAGTAAAATAATAAAAGTTACAATAAAACAAAACAAAAACAAATTAAGTATGAGATTGATTTAAATGACGGAATTCCACACGATCTCGGTAGCTCAATTGGAAGAGACACAAGTCCCGGATAGACTGAAGGTTCTGATTTCGAGTCTCATTCGCGACCGTATCTTTTTTTCTGTGTCTTCGTCTGTTTGATATTTTCATAGAAAGTTATTGATATTATTTTCAAAAAACATAATATTATTTCCT
>JAHDVE020002764.1:0-48853 GCA_022606495.2 Halesus radiatus
CTCGGGAGGCAGAGTTTGAGGTGAAGAGTGATATTTACAAGAGCGAACCGGTACACTACAAAGAGCTGATTTAGTGATCCGGCTCACTAAACCGAGCCGCTTTGCCCACCACTACTCGGGAGGCAGAGCTTGAGGTGAAGAGTGATTATATTATATTTACAAGAGCGAACCAAAATGACAGTATCATCTAAATTTAAAACTGCTTTTGGAGAAAGGAATTATAAATATCTCTCCACTAGGCTGAATAATTCACTTTCACCGGCCATAAAGAAAAAAAGAAAAAAAAAAGAAAAGGGAAATGATTTCAAAAATCAAATCAAAACCTGGCTCAAATAAATCGAAGAAGAGGAGCTATCCAGCATCTTGAAAAGAATTTCGTAGGAGCTTAAAAACTAACTAACTAACTAACCATCACGCCGTTTCCCCGCAGGGGTAGACAGAGAGGACGGACCGCCAAACAACTCGATCTTGGCATACACTTCTTGCTTCATTCACATTCATACATCGCCTCATACATTCTCTTCTATTATTCCGACTTCTGACATGGACCGACTCAAGTATTTGCTTCACTTGATCGTGCCATGTCTTCCTCGGACGTCCCCGGCTTCGTATTCCATTTACATTCGCGTCATACATTCTTTCAACAACATACTTTCAGATTACTCATTTTCGCGCCCAAGCCCACCTCTTTCAATTCTTGCATACAATTATCCATGTATAGATTGAATAACCACGGTAACATTACGCAGCCTTTCTCAACACCTTTTGTGATGTCAAACCACTCCGTAAAATCACCGTTTACCCTAACACATGCAACGCTTTCCTCGTATAGAGACGCGATTGCCTGTATGAGATTCGTATTCACTCCATACTTGGACAATACCTTCCACATTTTTTTCCTATCAACTCGGTCGTACACTTTTTGTAGATCTACAAAGGCACAGAAGAGTTTCTGGTTTTTTTAAAGAAACTTCTCTGTTAGCATACGCAACGAGAAAATCTGATCCATAGATCCCCTTCCGCTCAAAAATGCACCTTGCACATCCCATATTTTATCTTTTGTTTTCGTTTTCACCCTTTCAATCAATATCCTACCATACAGCTTTCCAACTGAACTTAGCAGGCTAATAGCTCTGTGATTTCCACATTCCATACGTGACCCTTTACCTTTGTATAGAGGCATGATCACAGCCCTCTTCCAACTATCAGTTTTTAAATAAAATCTAGTACGCCTCAGCACAGGAACCCCTAGTGAGGAGGACCTAGTAAGATAAACATCATATATTGTCTTATTAGCTTTGTAAAATTTTAATAACTGAATGGAAAAATATGTATTATTACTAAATAAAACCAAATTTAAAAAAAAAATCCTACAGACAACGTTTAATGTTAGTGTCCTACCTGGACATGGTATTCTGTCACCGTTTTATATTTCTAAGACTTCCGTGTTATATCTGTGTCCTACCTGGAGATGGTATTCTGTCACCGTTTTATGTATTTAAGACTTGCGTGTTATATCAGTGTCCTACCTGGACATGGTATTCTGTCACCGTTTTATGTATTTAAGACTTGCGTGTAATATCAGTGTTCTACCTGGACATGGTATTCTGTCACCGTTTTATGTATCTAAGACTTCCGTGTTATATCAATGCCCTACCTGGACATGGTATTTTGTCACCGTTTTATGTATCTAAGACTTGCGTGTTATATCAGTGTCCTACCTGGAGATAGTATTCTATCACCGTTTTATGTTTGTAAGACTTCCGTGTTATATCTGTGTCCTACCTGGAGATGGTATTCTGTCACCGTTTTATGTATCTAAGATTTCCGTGTTATGGCGATTTTCACTATTGATACTTGACTCTATGGGATTGAATCTCGTTGAAAATATTAACCACATTATAATAAATCTAAATAAAATATTCAGAAAACAAAGTCATTTTCCGAATACATTAAATTGTGTGATTGCACAAAATACTCGTCGCCTCGCCTTTGCTGATTGGCTAAATGACTTTGAATACATTCTGTCCGACAAGAAAGAGTGACGGACAATGGACAGCTCAATTTCGGGTGAGCAGAATATGCTGGTGTTGTTAATCGATTAGTCGAACAGGCTGAGTCGAGTAGGTCTGTCTACTATCCAGTAATGTCAACTCAACACTATTTTTTTTAATGATTAAAATCTACCCATTGCAAAACAATAACAAATAATAAACAAATATCTTTTTATACTTCTAAACGTAGCAAAATATTAGGTATATGTAAAGGGTGTTTTTTTAGCTTCATGAGAAGTTTCGGTGGTTGTTGTCTATGGTTTGACAGTTGAGAATATCAAATTGTGTTGACATTTCTGTTCAGTAAGGTTTGGCAATTCATCATGTATCGTATGTAACAAGACGGTGCAACTTGTCATACAGCGCCCTTAACCATCAATTTATTGCAAAATAAATTTGGTGACAACTTTATTTCAGTGGTACTGTTAACTGGCCCCCTCGTTCGTGCGACTTAACGCCTCTCGATTAATTTTTATGGGGCTATGTTAAGTCATTGGTGTATGCCGACAAACCAGCAACTCTTGAAGCATTGGAAGCCAATATTCAAGCCACCATTGACGCCATATGGCCAGATTTATTGGAAAAGGTATTGAATAATTGGACTAATCGAATGGACTATGTAACTCGTGGCGTCGGCAGACAAATGCCGGAAATCATATTTAAAAAATAAATGCGATGAAATTATCAACCAGATTATAATATTAAAAAATTCATTCCAATAATATTTCAGTCTTCTATTATTATTTAAAGTTCTCAAGCTCTTAAAAAAACACCCTAGATACTGCGTTTTTACTTACCACAATTACTTCATAATCATTCACAATTGGTAAGTAAAAACAGAAAAACGCAATTTTTAACTGATTTTGCTATTTTTTACAAACTTTATTGTAATTATTATATATAATAAATGTCTACGAGTGTTTTGAAAAAAAAAACAGTACTTTATGCCAATTGTAAATATGCTAAAAGGTTAAATAAAACTCCAACCTTCGCTCTGGAGAATGACTCCCATGGTAATTACTGTGTTTTTACTTACCACGGCAGTAAGTAGCCATGCTTTTCGTGTGACTAATCCAGTTAAATGAAACAATCTCTCGTCATTAAGTTATAATATCAATAAATTTTAACGGTCATAATTTTTTATCCCACGGTTTATTAAATACAATGCAGAAATATAAGCTTAAAGTCACTCGAAGGGTGAACTGTGGCTTTAAGAAATTCACACAGATTCTCCTGTGTTTTACCGGTTTCGGAACAACTTTTCCATCATCAGTGCAAAATATATACTAACTTAACAATATTACAAAATTATGGTTAAATGTATATATTAGGTGCACAGCGGGGGTGGAGGTGTGACTAAGGATTAGTAAAGAATGGGGGAAGAGATAGAGATGGAGACCTATCTTACAGCCCCATTTTATTCATGCTTCCTTTGACACCTCTTTCAATCTCTATCACTTCCCCCACTTATTACTAATTCCTAGTAAGTTTTTAGATCCAGTATTCGTCACCATCGCATGTTTGCCTGCAATGCCCTACCGGCTCTACACAAGAGCCTATAGGTATTATTATAACCTTTTCGGCTTACTTGTTATTTGATTTTGTTTTTTCGTGGCGTTTTTATTCATCTGAGTAAATATTAATATAACCATTTCTTCTCTTTAGCAATAACACTGGACACTGCAAATACAATATCACCTTTAAGGTGATTTTTTTTAATAACTTTAATTGCGCAATAAATATGGAGGAGAATTTAGAATTCAGTGGTAGTGAAGACGAGTTTGTTTTCGTAGTGCAAAGTGACTTTTTCGAAAAGGGCAGAAAAAGGTGGCAGACGGGAAACCAGTGAGTACTGTGACACGTGTCCCAACAAGCCACGTATGCATTTGGGCGACTGCTTTCTAAAATACTACACGTAAAAAAATTATATGATTAGATTATACAAAAAATAAAAAAAATAGTTATTTCAGTTCAGGTTGCTTACATCAAGTTATGTTATCACAACTGTGGGAGTAACGTTAAATTAGAAGGGCATCCCAGAATAGATTTTCTAAGGAGATCTACTGTATTTGGTGAAGATATGACATTATTAATAATTAAGCTATTTGAATGAATTGTTTCCTTAGGAGATTATCCAGTCTTAAATAGAACAATAATTCAAAGCGATCAATATTACAAAGGTCATTATCTTTACTTGTCAATATAATGCCTCAACCACACAATCGCCCAACGTCCCAATTCGAACTCAGTTCCAGAGTTGGGACGTTGCTATTCATATACGGTATTGACTTTAAATTGGGCAACTACACGATTGTGGCGTTCCAACTACGAACTCCAAACTAGTGATGCCATTTTAGCTAAAAATCTATCGATCTACCGATGTTCCCAGAAAGTCTACCAAAATTTATAATATTATTGACACAATTCGTTTCACATTAGGTACTCATAATACCGGAAATAAATATAATGGACAGCTGTTGCGCTTATTTTAGCTCCGTATTTTATTTTTACGTACAGCCAGTAAAAATTCATCGAACGGCGCTATACAGAATACACAATTAATATTAGTATAATATGCATAATGCATATTTGGGAGTTAGATGCATATTTGAGTCTTTTTTGTCATTATAAAAATGGATCAATCATGTTTTTATTTTTTCGCGCAACACGTCCATGCGGAATCGCCTGCCGAACTCGAACTGAGAACGGCCAATGAGTTGGGCCATCTTGAGTCGGGCCAACTGGTTTCCCCACCCGGGGAGATCTCGGGCGAACTCAAGCCAACGTTGACTGGCACATACGAACTATCCTCTTCACAATCCTTGCATTTCAGGTTGGAGGGTTGAGCGATCGTAGTCGGGGCATAACAATTGTTTTAGCTGCTGCCATGTTTGTCATTCCCGAAAGGAGTTTGATGAAGGTAATGCTGTGACACGTGATGATGGATCTGAGCGGAGTCCGCAACTGCTGAATCGTGGGCGAGAGAGTCGCCAATAAGGCGCTCCGCTCCGGCTTGTCCATCCATACTTTTTATCAATGAAAAAAACAAATTTGATCGATCCACGTATGTACGAGTATGTGTATGATTATCTATTGAATATGACATAAATGACTACAACTTGTGTAATGGCGATGTGTTTATGTATTTTTAGTGTTTCGTGTCTATCACAATGGCGAAATAATAATAATAATAATAATAATAATCGGATATAATAATTTCATCAATGCACTGGATTTATAGATTTTAGATTGGTGGAAAAAATTAGACACCTACCTATTTCGTCTTTCTATAGGTTTTTTGGAAGAAAGTTATGAAGTTGGTAATTCTTGTTTGTCGTTTGGGTGCCATAATTGATTTGACAGTGAAAGTAATGTCTAATGACGACTATTAAAAAAAAACATTCAAAATAAATCTTTGTAATATATATATATATACATAATAATAATATACACAAATAGGTACCTACTTAAGAGCTAATTAATAAAGTTACCTATTTGTGTTTTCGATTTCGAAAATATTCTACCCAAACAAACCATCTTCTTTGGAATACGTAATCTATGGCTAACCAGAGGGGTATATCTATAGGCTAATCTCAAAACAACATAGCGGATTCAATGTTTTTCATACTTATTTTTAAATGTTATAGCAACAGTTTTGCATACTGGATTTCATCCAAACTACTCTTTAAACCTTTCCGGCACTAATAAAAACGAACTGCTATTTTTAGCGAAACCGGCGTAGCAATTTTTGAGAAAATTGAGGACAGATAGACAGACAGACAAACATCCATTTATATATATATATAGATTGTTGTTATTTTCTTATTATTGTCAAGGCATAGAGCGGTCAGATTCTTGGCCCCGTGGAATAATTAAAAAAATTTATTGTGGTTTTTTTCACATGTCGGTAATATTTATTTAATATTTAAATAAATAATGTTATTTACAGTTTTTAAGTAGTAGGTATATGTAGTGCATACATAGTGATACATATATAGTGATACATACATATTGATACATACATAGTGACACATAAATAGTGATACACACTTAGTGATACATACATAGTGACACATACATAGTGATACATACATAGTGATACATATATACTGAAACATACATAGTGATACATACATAGTGATACATACATAGTAACACAAACATAGTGATACATACATATTGATACATATATAGTGATACATACCCAGTGATACATACATAGTGATACATACATAGTGGTACATACATAGTGATACATATATAGTGATACATACATAGTGATACATACATAGTGACACATACATAGTGATACATACATAGTGATACATACATAGTGATACATATACATATAGTGATACATACATAGTATTATGAAAATGAGGTGAGGGAGAGGAGGAAGAGGAAGGTTAGGTGGGAAGAAAGCCCCTAAGTTGGAAAACCAGTATTATGAAAAGGGGTGAATGAAGATGGGAAGAGGAAGGTTGGGTTACAAGGGGAAGTTATGAGAGACAATTATATCGGCAGGACTTACCCTGGAGATGGCCTCTTAGATGAAAAGTCCTATTCTAGACATGATTCTAACGTAAAATTCTCTCTTTCTGATTTAAATCTCTAACCGGTTATTGCGAATATAACAAGGGCTAGAACAACACATTAAGGGGAGATGCAAAATCAGATTACATGAGTTGATCTGGTCGGGTATTCATAAGTTTTTTGCGTACTATTGCGTATTATTCACATCTCTTCATACCTAATTATTATACTTTCTTCCAGATTTATTATATTACCATATTGTTGTCAATACTAGCTTTTTTCCTTCTATTTTTTATATAATGGCACTTAATATGAAGTAAACTCGTCAATTTGACTGCCCTAAAACGAAATTTGTTCCTAGTTTGGCAGTCAAAGCATATTTTAATTGTTTAATAATGCGTGTATTTTAAATAAATAAATCAAATTTCAATTTCAATTTATCTCAGATTATGAAGTAAAGTTATATAAAACAAAAGGCGTAACTTCCCCGGTTTGCGCCCTTCAAAACATTCGTTTAGTTTACAGAATATAATATAAATATTTGAAGATTCAATGAAGTGTCCTTTGGCAGAACTTCTCCCAAAAGTCAACTGTGTAAGTAATTCGGTGTATGATGATTTTGCGGAGAAACGCCACGAATTATTCAAGCCCCCTTCACCCAATAGATTACGCATTCCGTGAGACAACTTAGTTACGGCTTCTTCTGTTTAGAGAAGGCTAATTTGAATTGCGAATCTAAAATAACACCCAAATATCTAATTTCGGATATTTTGTTAAAAAGTTATCCATCCATAATTATCAAAGGAGTATCTGCTATTCTTTTATTTCTGATAATATTCATAAATAAAGAATTCCCGTGATAAATATAATGTCGTCAACCTTTCAGCGGGCGTGCTGTCGTAAAATTTACGACAAATGCTCCATATCGCTTCCCCCACTTTCACCACTTAGTCACAAGCGTCGAGCTCCGAGCTATTCGAGGGTCAGTGTCTCTCTAAACTAAAGACGTACCGGATGTGCTTAGAAGTTTTTGTTATTCATTGATATTTGGAAATTTTACGACATGCGTCTTAAAGTGTGAGTATATTAAATAAAGTACTTTTTTATTTATATCGTTTATTTTTGTACAGAACGGGTCGAGTGAAGGTTCCCGCGCTCCTCTCACCACGAGCTCTCGAAATGTTGTGACTAAACCGGAGCGCTAATATGAAATGGTGAACAGATACCCCCCCGCTCAGTATTTAAGAAGCCCTACCAGGCGTTAACCCCGGTCCTCATTCCCCCTCGCCTAGTAAAGCCCTGGGTGTCTTTGGTTGGTCGGCGTTCGGGCCTAATAACCTTACAGCAATTCCCTAATATTTATATAAAGAAAACATCATTTACATTGCGGATGACGTAAAATTTACGACAAGCGCTCGCTCAAAGGAAGTTATTCAGCGCGCCCGCTGGAAGGTTAAAAACATGTATTCGTATAGATCAGCAAACGCCGATTCTAAATATATAACTTTTAATATATATAGTTTTAAAATGAATAATAAAAAGACCTTGTTATGTTGGTACCATTGCATTTGGAACATCTGACGTCACGTGCGCATTCTGTTTTTGGATTAGTATGGACGATTATATTTTTCACTTTTGTTTTGTAATTTAAATATATATTTTTTTCAATTTTGGCGAAATTTAAACTTAATCTGACTGACTTTAATCTCTATAATCGTTAATCAATATAACAAAAAAAAATAGTGAAATAAATTAGAGTATTCATGAACAAACCAATTATTAATACGGATATTATGGTAATATTAATGGACAATACTATTATTATTGTTTGAATTAGTCTCTAAAAAGTACATAAGTTTATTAATTATGTTTAGTGATGGTTTGCTAGAATGGAATATAAAATTATGAAAGATAAAGCTCATCCTTGTTTTGACATTTGACATTCTAACCTCAAAACTGATCAAAACCGACCGGCCATAGATTTGGAGCGTTTTGGTAGGCTTAGGTAAAATATACTGGTATTTAAGTTTCAACGTCATTATTGATAAATAAATATTAAATCAAAACTTGTCAATATCCACTCTGTCTTTTCCATAATGTAAACCACCAAGTCTAACATTATCATTTTTTTTTAAATTAGATTTACATTATATTTAAAAAATAAATAAATGGAGTTCTACGAATTAAACACAATCAAGACTTATTATTTTACATTATCATGTAAACCATTTTAAATCATAATTTTCATGTAAAACTTTTTTCATATTTTATGTTTTCGCAATATGTATTACTCCGCTTCTCTACACAAGAATTGAATAAAAGGGAAGTGTAGTATAGTAAATTGATATAAAATGTATTCAATTTTCATTGAAAAAATGTAATCGTTGTATGGCTTTTCAGATCTAGTTTAGGAATATAACTAATGCCATTGTAAAGTTCTGAGCAACAATGATTCTGTTTATTCATTAAACTACCCACCAAACTAGGCGCATCTCCGTATTATGGTGGAAGGGCGTAAGAGGAATAATAACAATAATGATAACGAAAATAAATAAAATCTGAAAAATCTAAAAACAAAATTAAATGAAATAATAACAATATATCAACAAACAAAAAATAAACCATTAAAAAGATAATAATTTAAATAAATAAAATAACAATAATAATCACAAATACAAATAAAATAATAACATAAATAAATTATATAATAACAATGATCGCAAAAAATAAATAAAATAATAACAATATATTATTGTATACAATACAAAAATAAAGAAAATAATAACATAAATATATAAAATAATAACAATGAAAACAAAAATAAATAAAATAATAACAAAAATAAATAAAATATTGATAATAATAACAAAAACAATAATTAACTAATATTCCACATTCCACGTTTGTGCAGCTCTCCAGTTATTGGTGTCTGAGGGCTGTGTGAGCCTGGTTGCTGGCGGTGACGGAGCAGGTGCGATTTCTGGCCAGTCCTGAGTTGTCGAGTTGTCTCTTCAAAATGATACCGAGGGCTATTATTCATTCCTTCGGACACTTTTTCGTAGTATCTTTGATTTTTAACCTCTGTGCCTAGAATTTCGAATATTTTTTACTCCGCTGTAACAACAGGTTAACATAAAAATGGCGACTTTATAATTTTAATAGATATCATATTAAGTACTCCCATACTCTTGGAAAATAAACAAAGAAATATTAATTATTCAATTTACTGGAATAACTTATAAACATCATTGTAATATTTAATCTTTGAATGTAAAATTAATATGAAACAGAAAAAGACACGGAAAATAAAAAGGTAAAGACTTTTTAGGTTTAATGTAAGTTTTTTCCTTTTACAAAAAACGAAAAGTCTGTAAACTGCTTTCCATCGGTGATGAGATGGAATTTTGACAAGGTCGTCTATACTGCTAGTATTATAACAGTATTTTCTCGTTAAGGAGATCCTTTGGTGAGGCGGACTAGTTTTTGGGTTTTCTGCAACTGATATTTTAGGTACTACTCAATTGTTCTTTTGATGTGTATTTGCGAGAAATTTACGAATGTTTTGGTGAACTTTTGTTGTTGTTTTTCACCATTATTATAGTTTATTTTACAATAACGTAGCAACACATTCTGAATATCTTTCATAAAAGGAAGTTTAACTCTTAAGTACACTTAGCGTGTCTATTTTATTACCTATAATTTCATAAAAGTGTTGTTTACCTTTTGTCTTTTCGTTAGTATAGAACTGATTAATGAGAATATTTTTGGCAAATACTTGCCGAACACTCCGAAATGTGAAGTACTAAAATAAAATACTTACACCATCAATATATTTGTTTTGTAGTTTTTAGTTACACATTAAATAACTAACCAGTCGGCGTTAAAATCATTGTTCTGGATCGTTACAAGTGAAGGGCGGGGGCGGAGTAACTGGCCAGGAGACCAGAGCCGTGGGCGGATACACCGTAAGAAGGAGCAATCAGTTCACCCACCGCAGAAACAACTGGACTGGAATACGAAGAAGTAGATGCATAAGACAAAGGATCCGAGTAATTAATGGTAGACATGACAGAACCATGATAAGAAATTGGACCGAGAGAAGAATAAGAAAGATGTGGATATGTCAAAGAAGTATAAGCTACACTAGTAGGGTGTCTAATGTAGCAGCAAATGGTATTTCTGGTTCAACAATTTTGTCGTCAAAATGGAGTAGAGTAATTATTTTAATTCTTTACTTGGACCTTGTGCAAAAGTTTTAACTTTTTCAATTGGGGCAACAATTTTGTGTTTTTAGAAATTTTTAGAAAGAAATAAAATATGTTTTTTTAAAAATATTTCTTTGTTTATACATAGTAGATCGCTGTCAAACCAATTATGGAAACCAAACGACAAACAAGAATTCACAACTTAATAACTTTGTTACAAAAACGAAAAAAAATCCCGAGCAAGGCCGGGTACACATCAGATAGTTTATTATATTAATAATGATAATTGATGAATAATAGTTGTTGCCGGGCGGTTGAGATTGATCTCATGCTGAACCTTTTGGTCTGCACTGTCTGCAGTAGGCAACTGTACTCCCACTCGGCCACTAGAAACATTGCACTCATAGCTTTTGGTCTGCACTGTCTGCAGTAGGCAACTGTAATCCCACTCGGCCACTAGAAACATTGCACTCATAGCTTTTGGTCTGCACTGTCTGCAGTAGGCAACTGTACTCCCACTCGGCCACTAGAAACATTGCACTCGTAGCTTTTGGTCTGCACTGTCTGCAGTAGGCAACTGTACTCCCACTCGGCCACTAGAAACATTGCACTCATAGCTTTTGGTCTGCACTGTCTGCAGTAGGCAACTGTACTCCCACTCGGTCACTAGAAACATTGCACTCATAGCTTTTGGTCTGCAATGTCTGCAGTAGGCAACTGTACTCCCACTCGGCCAGTAGAAACATTGCACTCGTAGCTTTTGGTCTGCACTGTCTGCAGTAGGCAACTGTACTCCCACTCGGCCACTAGAAACATTGCACTCGTAGCTTTTGGTCTGCAATGTCTGCAGTAGGCAACTGTACTCCCACTCGGCCACTAGAAACATTGCACTCATAGCTTTTGGTCTGCACTGTCTGCAGCAGGCAACTGTACTCCCACTCGACCACTAGAAACATTGCACTCATAGCTTTTAAGTCTTACAGATTTTTTACAAGATTTACTTTCAATAAGATAGTGTAAACAAGTATGTAGTACGGACAAACTAATAAATATTTTAGCTATAAACTAGTAAATCTGTTTGTTGAACTAAAAACTATGTAATCTCTGGCTTGTTGAAGATATAGAAGCCTTTTCTCTGTGGAAATATTGGATATTGTCTGCTCGAAAAGTGTGATATCTAGGGACTTTGGATCTCACACGTACAATGTCAGGCAGGACACAGCGAGTTAATGCACTGGTCACTGGCTTTAATATTTAGGCTTATGCAAAGACAACGAGTTTACAATGTACTGATGCAATGGCGGTAAGCGGACGCCAGAAACTGCGCAGCGAGTGGCCGCGCCCGAACGCGCAGTGACCAGTGCAATAACTCGCTGCGTCCTACCAGCCATTGTATGTGAGTAATCCAGAGTCACTAGTCTGCACACTTCACACCAACGGAATCGTGACTACTGTCGCCGTCCGCCCATGTAAGCAGATTTGAATTCACCCTCTTGTATGTAATGTTAATAACTGTGCCCTAGAATAACATGCCCGGTTAGAGATTCTTCAGAGATAGAGATAAGGAATCAGATTAGATACTGCCCTTTGTTTTGAATCCCGTATGTAATTTACCTGCCAATGTTTTGCCGTAAATAAACCCTGACTAGAAAGCGCACATCTCTCATTCGAGTAGTTAGTTACCTTTCACCGATATAAGGCTGCGGCCGGCTTTCGACTTTATGATAGGAGATACGATGCCTTACCAGCTGAGCTAACCACGGTGGAACCTGAGATCAGCCCTGCTTCTGAACTCAAGGTGAGTTAAACTGTCTTCTTTTCACCAGCATCCAACGTGTCCTTCCCCTTGTTACACTGGAGCTATAACGTGGAGACCCATCTTTTCCCCTTTGTTACACTGGCGACCAACGTGAATGTTGTCGAGTCCATATTTTCCCTCTTATTGCAACGTGTAGCAAGTCACGTAGGCCACTTACAAAACGAAAGTGTCGCCTTTGTGTCAAATGGCATATCTTTGAGAAAGTTCCAGCAACTTCCCTTTAAACGGCTAGATTCCACAATTATGTTGTATCTGATCTTGTTACATAACAGTATTTAAATTATATTTCCTTCCCTTCTACTTTCAGCTTTACAAAAAATCCCACAAATTGAGGTTCCATACTTCCCGCGACTCCAATCAGAATGTGATGCTCTTCCGGTTAAAAAAAGGTATTTTAAAATTTGTTTATATATGAATATAATTTAGACGTCCGAACAGCTACGAATTTTTGCCACAAAATTTGACCACCAGCTCAAGAAGGTTCGTGCCTGGGGATGGGTCTTGTTTGAGCTTGTCTGATCTCAGAAAAGAGGCAGATCAATGACTCTCTGATGCAATTTGATGAGAGCATCCTCCCCAAAAAAGACTCAATTGAAATGCTTGGAGTAAGTATCTCAGACCGGATCATGTAAATCCGGCTTCCAAAACCTGGGCGTCTTGTATAGGGTAAGCAGATTCTGCAATAGTGATTAGCTCCTAACCCTGTTTAAGTCTCCAGTACATCTCATAATTGAATAAGAGAGCCACCTCTGGGCAGGAGCTACAATATACCTGATAAACCTGCTTGATTCTGTGCAAAGGAGGGCGTTCCGTCTGATTGACAACCTGTTATAATGCACAGACACAATGTAGATATGATGAGTCTGTTATATGGGTATTTCAATGGAGCTCGCTCGAAATAACTAGCAGCATTGATCACCGATGCACATACGCGAAACTGGACGGATACGAGCGGAACGCCCGTTCACAGTTGAGAACGGGTCATTTCTCCGACTCATTTTCTTGTAAGATGGCTCGCATGTGGAACGAGCTATCGGCATTTGTTTTTCCTCCTTCAAGCTTCTTCAAGACCCGCATTAATGAATTCCTTCTTACACCGTACTCTTTCTCGTCTCATTTGATATTTAAAATACAGGTGTTTTAATGCTACCCACACGGAATATATAATGCATTAGCTTGCGTATGAGTTTTTTTTTATAAATATAAAGTTGTACTCTCAAAAGAGGCCTTTTCTCCTTCTCCTGTTCTATTTATCATCCCACACATTACCCTAGTCCTAATTTATACGTTCACCCACGCATTTTCTATCCTTGGGTTTCCCAACCACTCGAGGGTCCCGCTGCCACATGGTTCCCATATGAAATAGGCTATTTATTTTTAAACATTTTTTGACGAAATTTTTCACTTTTCTTCGTCGCCTTTGCTGTTTTTCAGTGCTTGGAAAAAAATGGGTCAAATGTTGTCAATTGAGTTGCTTCTGGCTTTACTCTGGGGGAAATTTATTTGATTGAATTAACCTCATGTTAAGGAGAGGGCATCAAAAGATGAAGTGACCAGGAGCGCTCTTCTGGTTCCTTTTAAGGAAGATTCCTCATCCTTTTCCCTAGTCTTAAAGACTTCTTGATTAACTGCGGAATTTGGGAGAAATAGTTAAAAATCCTGAACAGATTGTTAAGAGATCATTTGAAAACACAAATTAATGAAATGTCTTCAAGTGACACAAGATTTTGAACGAAAACTTTTAAAAACGAATACAATATATTATAATGCATTTTAAGTCTCTTTTTAAATAGCATAAGTAAGCCTTTTAGCGAAGAATTACGTGTTGTAAAAAGATACCTACCTTACTGGATAATGATGACGTTTTTTGTCACTAGTTCTAAAAGTGACATTTTCCTTTGTGGTTCATCTATACCGACCGTTGAGGCGGGTCATTCCATTTAATAAGGAACTCCAGTGAAAAATATAATGGCTGTAAAAATATGTATTCGTATAGATCAGCAAATGCCGATTCTGAATATACAACTTTTATTGTATATAATTATATACGTAGATTTTATAAATCATCATATAAAAGTGAACTAAAAACCGTACCATCAAAACACCATGTTCTGTTGGTACCACTGCTTCTAACGTCACACGTGCCATTTTTGAGACGAACTTAACTAGATAAGTTTTTTCCGCTCTTAATATTTCTTACGGCATATAATTTCGCTGTTTACAGTGTTCATTTTGCCCGTAAAATCATTATGTTTGTTTATTGCGACTACTTGAAAGTTTTTGCGTGAAAATTCAATCCATTGAAGATACCGCAACCTATAAAAATTTGCATATTTCTCTCGCAAAACATCTAATATCATTTTTTGTCAGGTCCGTGACAGGCGCGTGTTTAAAACGGCTAGAGGCTTATTAACGCAAGCGATTATAATTTCCCTTTCATACGTAATTCAAAGCACTAAAGGTTAAAATCGCATCCAAAAAATTCTAACCAGATGTGGTAACAAAATGTAAGAGGAATAGTTCTGTATCATTCCCGTTTTTTTGTGATATTACCTAATATTGATATATTAGTCTGTCGATATTATGTTATTCATGGTGGGTCCTTTTTTCACATCATTTTTGCATTGATTGATTAATTCATCTGCAATTTACTTTCGCATTATGAATTCTCCTGACACTCCTATTTTTTTATGCGAATACCGCACAAGAGTCCCGACTGTCCGAAGCCAGTGGGACTATGACATTCCTTATTGGGGTATGTTGTAAGTGTAAAAGGTATGGGGAGGGGAAGGCGATAGGGTAGAGGAAGGTGGGGAGGTACCGGGATATTCAGATCTAAGCACTAAGAAGGGCTAACCATTTCAAGCATATTTTACTTTGGAACGCACCATAAATATACTGTATATATTATTTTTAACGAATTAATTGCAAAACGACGCAGATTAATTAAATCAAATTTACACGCGCACGCTGGGATTTGAACCCTTGAACCCCTCCGGATTTGTAGTCGGGATTAAGAAAAAAAATTTTTTTTTCGAACTCTCTTCCGTTTTTGTCGTTTTTGAATCCCGAATGACAATTTTTTCGGGATAAATCATTTAATACTTTTTGTAGACCTAATAGGGTCTGGGACATAACGATTTAAAATTTCGTAATATTTTGTCATTTCTAGCTATTTTTTATAGTTTTTTTCATTGTTGACAACGAAGGAATATTTTTTATAGAAATATTGGCGATAACAAAGATTTATTAATATTAGATCACGATGAATATTGAATGAATCGAGCACGGTCAGTAACGCCAGTACTTATTATCGATATGAAAGACTGTCTATAGTTAGTGATGAGATATACAACATAATATACCACTAGTACCATTATATGTTAAATATCCTACGTCACATTGTACATTACGTGTATAATATTATGATTTTAACTTCTAAAACAAAATTTGTCTCTACGCACTCCATTTTTTCTATTAATTAAACCACCAACTCTGTAATATGATCATGTGAACCATTTTATTATTATTATTATCATTTTAAGCATCTTCTTGTGAAACTTTAGGAAACATTACTGTCTAAATATATAACCATCTGAACGCAATATGTACACTCCGCTTCTCTATACAAGCATTGATTAAAAGAGAAGTATAATATTGCAATGAATTAAATTTAACTAAATTTAAATAATAAAAAAGAGCATTGGGAAAAAAAAAACATTTGTACAGCGTCCTTTACCATATGTGATTTTCGCCAAAATAACGCTATAAAAATCATCAAAATATTATTATTATTATCACGTACCAAATCATTATGCAATAGATATGAATATCAAAATATCGTTTAATATCTCGGAACTGTCAGAACGCTAATATCTGGAACGGTATCGATATATCAGATATGCAGCGGTATCATAATACGCATTTCTGTTACCAACATATGCCCTGGTCTTTAAGTTTAGGTTTTAAAAAGTTGGATATGGACTTTCTTCGAACGCTGATAAATTGTTAATTAGTTGCGGATATGAATGTATTTTTGCACTTTGGTACAATGCACCTACAATAGTAACAAGACGCTGATATTCTATAATGTTTCCTTCAATTAAAAGCAGTTAAATTTGAGTATAAAGTTCTCGAAGTTTTGTATGAAATCCATACAATATCGATTACTGCCTATTGAACCGGTAATCTGACTGGCTCGTGTGACGTCGCACCCAACAAGCCATAGATTTCGTGCGTTTTGGTGGGTTTTACAAAATTGAAACTTTGATAATTATTTTAACCATGAAAACGAACTTTAAAAAAAAAAATAGAAAATGAAGTTAGGATGTCAACATTAATAAAAAAAAAATGGACTGGAGTTCCTTATTTACGAACTCAACTCCAATTCAGCCACACGGACTCGATTCCTCGGATTCGGTCCTTAGTATCTTTCGGTCGGTCCGGGTACGCCGTTCCGGAAGCAAACATCATGAATATTACACTATTTAATAGTTTCTGACTCCAATACAAAAACCTTGGTAGTTCCTTGAGTGTGAGTTCGGAACGAGTGTATCCAGATTTGCGGATTCAGGGTGAGTCCACCGCCTTCGGAATCGGATTCATTGGACTCCATGCAGCACCCGCCGTGAATTGCTGAAGATTGTGAACTAAAGTGCCAAAAATGTCAATACCTGTATAATGTTTAATAATGTTTACTAACTAATAATCTTTAAAGTAAAATAAAAATGTATTTGGTCACTTACTTACTATTGAGTTTTTCTCTTGTTAAAACTACGCAAATATTGATATTTTTAATGAATGCCATTCGCTTAGTGACAGCTGACAGCTGTCATTCGAGAGAACCAGAACCGCACAAGAAGTTTTTAAGCCTAAGGAAAAAAGATAAGGAATATTTCTTAAAAATAACGGGAATTGCACTCCAGATTGTATTAACTCTGTTCACTTCAACAGACTCCTCGGGATCACCTGTTCACCGTTCTCTGTTCAGTGGTGGTCTATCGTTCACTGGCTATAAAACATCCTTTTTTACGACATTGATTGAAATAATAAAATCTCATGTTAGTTTGCAGCAGACAATCTGCTGATATTTGTGTCTATGAATCCTGAACAGTTTTTTCTTCCTGAACCGTCATTTGTGCGATGAACTTTGTATTATGTATGAGCCGTGAGAGAGATTAAATACTGATATTTACTTATACGATTTAAGCCATCTCGGTCATGTATCAAACTCACCAACTACCTCAACTGACAGACATCTATTGTCTGTCCAAAAACAAGTCATTGAAATTGTGTAAAAATAAAATTCAAATTGCGTTGAAATTCAAACTGGGTAGTAAATATTTACTAGTATGAATATTTCTCTGTCTGCCTGTCCCTATTTTCTCAAAAATTGCTCCACAAGTTTCGCTGAAAATAGCGTAGTTTGTTCTTATTAGTGTCTGGAAGGTTTAGAGAGTAGTTTGAATGAAATCCAATATTTAAAACTTTTGCTATAACGTTTTAAAATTAGTATGATAAACATTGAAACCGCCATGTTGTATTAAGGTGAGCCCATAGATATACCACCCTGGTTAGCCACATATTACATATTCAAAGAAGAAGGTTTGTTTAGGTAGAATATTTTCAAAATGGAAAACACAAGCAGGTACCTACATAAGAACTTTATTACGCAGATATATTTTGAAAAAAAGATGTTTAGAATGAAATAAAATGAATATTTCTTTGTTTAGAGATAGTAATAGTCGTCACAAGGCATTACTTTGGCTGTCTTGAATTTACAACTTCATAATTTTATTCCAAAACAAAAAAAAATCCCGAGCAAAAGCCTGGTGAGTATCAGCAAGCGTCGTATAAAATTATTCATTTTAGGAAATGAATAAATGCATGTAATTTATGCGCTCAGTGTTCCCCGCAAAGCAGCCTTCACATTTCCTTCTGGGATCTGCGGGGGCTACGACTTATAAGGCTAAACATTTATTTCAGTACTCCAGAATTCGACATATATACAACAGTTATTAGAATGTCATATTACTCAAGTTGTTCTGCAGAATTAAGTCATCGTGCATTTATTTATAAACTTGCTGCTACCTGTTCCTTCCGAGTTTCAAAACACATTTTTCTAATTGTCCGCCAATGATAACACACCGTATTATTATATGGCGTCTTTTAGCAGACAAAATGAATTTTATTGAATTCCTAATCCATTACATGAACTAAGGGAGCTATGTATTTTTTATTTTTTTTATTGTATGATATTAATTACATACAATGGGAATTTGTATCCGCTAAGCCAATGGAAGTAGCTCGTCAGCAGAAGTTTAGTTCAACAATATTATATAATACAACAATAAATAAACAATCTCAGTGCAACAGGAGTTAATATAAAATAATTTTAACTGACGGCCTCCATGGTCGAGGGGTAAGGCTCTCGACTACGAATCCGAAGGTCGCGAGTTCAAATCCCGGCGTGCGCAAGTATATTTTATTTAATTAGTTTGTGTTGTTTCACAATTAATTCACTTAAAAATAATATATAGTATATTTGCGCACGTTCCAGAGTGGAAGATACTCTCAGTATCGCCCTGGTGAAAGACCACCATTCAGGATTGAAACGTTGCTTGAAATGGCTTTTAGCCGTGTTTGGTGACTAGATCTGAATAGCCAGGTATTTCCCCACCTTTCTCTTCCCTTCTCCTTCCCCTCCACAATACATTCAACCTCACAACATTCCCCAATTGGGAATGCCATAGTCTCACTGGCTCCAAACGGTTGGGAGCAGTTGGGACTCTTGTGCGGTATTCATATAAAGAAGCTGTTATTTAGTCCATTTTAATAATAAAAAACACTTTAATTAAGTCCGGATTATTTGTTAAATAATTTATATTTGAACGAAAACATTTGATTCGTATTTCGGAATAAAATGAAAAATTTTTCATTCTCTCTTTCTATTTATTGACTGAATGTTATTAATTAATTAAGATGATTTGGGCATGTAGAGCGAATGGACATAGAAAGGAGTGTAAGAAAAATATATGACGCGAATGTGAATGGAAAAAGAAGCCGGGATGCCCCAGGAAGACAGGATCTATTGAATCAAATACTTGAGTCGGGCCATGTCAGAAGTCCGAATAATAGAAGAGAATGTATGAAACGATGTATAAATGTGAATGAAGTAATAAGTGTATGCCAAGATCGAGTTGTTCGGCGGTCCGTTCTCTCTGCCTACTCCTGTGGGAAACGGCGTGATGGTTTGTTAGTTAGTTAGTTTATTAATATTGTTAGTATCTGTACCCGAATCTCTTCATCTTCCTTCGTAACTTCCTTGAACTAACAACAACATAAAGCGTTCTGTATTATACATACAAGGAACGCTTCTCGTACCTTTGAGCGTGTTTGAATTAATCCTGTTTCTCCCACTAGTTAGGAGCTTACTCGTCGAACTATCTTCAACTTTAAGAAATGTAATTGGTAAGTGATTATTATAATAACGTAATTAATGATTAATTATTCATAAATATAGTGCTTTGTAAATAGTGTAACTGTCTTAATAATCGAATTTCTTGTTTTATTAATATATTCTGAATGGGTGTTCCATTCTTGTCTGCCGAGACACACCACATACGTGCGCAGGCGATCCACCCTACTAACTCCCTCTAATACTCGTACATGTTAATTACACTCGATATATAAGTAGACAAATATGTAGGGTAAAATAAACTTGATGTATAAAACAAAATAGCTTTATATACATGTTTGACTAATTCCCCAACTTTTCTGCCTCACGATTTTCAAAAACGACAAAAAAACGCAACACAATAAGGAACTCTACTGAAAAATATAATGGCTTAAAAATATATGTTCATATAGAAGAGTAAGCGCCGATTCTGAATATATAACTATTTATATATAATTATACGTAGAATTTATAAATCGTTATTGAAAAGTGAATAAAATTCATTTCATCAAAACACCTTGTTATATTGATCCTATTGCATTTGGAACATCTGACGTCACGTGCGCATTTTGTTTTTGAAATATAAACTTAATTTGAAAGACTTTAAGCTCTATAATTGTTGTTCTATATAAAAAAACTATTATTAATGAAAAAAATAGAGTATTCACGAGCAAATCAATTATCTATACGAATATTATGATAATGTTAATGCTCATTACTATTATTACGCTTTGAGTTAAAGTTTCTAAAGATGCATATAATTTTCTTACTTATATTTAGTTACGGTTTACTATGAGTATAGAGTAAATTTAAATCTCATCCTTGTTTTGATATTTGTCACTCTAACCTCAAAACTGATCAAAACCGACCAGGCGTAGATTTGGAGCGTTTCGGCGGGCTTTGAAAAATTTTATCTTTGGAAATAATTTTAACGATGATAACTAACTTAAAAAATAAAAACGAAAGATTCTGGTATTTCAGTTAGAACGTCGTAATTAATAAAAATAAATAAATTATATTGAACTTGAGTTCCTTATTAAAAACGTTACTACCATGTCCTACTACGTATCATCATTAGACGAAAATGATTTATGAAAATTTCGCAATCAATTTAATGATATTTATATACTATACACGCCTTCTATCGAGTCAAATCTTTAGGGAATGATTTATTTTTGGTAAAAATTTTCAAACGAAGCTTAGGATTTATTTATAGGTTATTTATAAATTGTCTCATTTCGAAGAGGAGTTGCCTCGCGAGTATATTGGTCAAATCTTTTTTTATTGTTCGCGTATTGAATTCAGGTTGCGATTTTATTTGAAAGATATCACCGTCATCTGTTTAAAGCCATATAGCTATTTCATAATAATATTAGCAAAAATAATAATAATGGTAATGTTTTATTATCTTCTTTCTTTACAAAAAAATACAAATAATGTATTCTCACTAGGATTTCCCGTGCTGAAAATTTCATTTACAAAATATGAAATTACATTAAGTTGTAAGGTGAGGTGTTTTAAGTGTAGTTGAGAGGTTTCGGTGTTAGTCAGTATTTGGTGGTAATATATTTTTTTATTTCAGATCTCCCTTTGTAACGTATCCAGTGTTTTATTAGAATTTTAAATTTATTATGGCTGTTTTGATTTTTGAAGGATAGCGGTATTTTGTTGTAGAGTTTAGTACCATAGTACAAGAAGTTTTTTGTCCAAATGATGTGTTTGTGGTTCCTTGTTGTATGTGTTTTTGGCTCTGAGATCTAGTGTTTCTGTTGTATGATTGTTGTTATTTCTTTTTTTGTATTTATGAATGTAAAGTAGTATTGTTTTAGAGTATAATTGTTTTAATTACATAATGTTGATTTGTTGAAAATTTCGTCAGTGCTAGTTCTTACAAGGACTTTAAGTGTAATTTTCATGATGGCTTTTTGTGGTATAATGAGTAAATTAAGAATATTATCATAAGCACTGCCCGATATACGATAATTTCAGCCGTATCATTATGTTCTGAAACTCGTGCGTTCATTTTTTTTTCGTTATTTTTCCTTTCGATGTGTGCGTATTAACAGCGTTCAACTATATATAATGCCCTAGATAGCAGTATTTATTAAGATTGTCAAAAAAAATCTCATTCACTTTCACACTGGGACACACCAGATGAGATTTATCTTTCACTCACTTCGCCAGTACCTACAGTAAAATGTTTTACTCACTCTGAATACTCTATCTTCTCCGTGCCACACATTACTACATTTAAATGTTGCTCACATTAACGTAATTATTAATTTCGCCTCTTTTGCTGAAAATTCGTCTTCATCGTTATTCTTCCAGGCTGTAAGTCCGAACTTCAACGAAGATCCAAATATAACGCGTGTTCCATATTTGTTTTTACCTTCAATTAAAATACCTTTAACACCAAATATTAATTTTAACACACTGACAATAAATTTTAACTACGCAACAATACGTCCAACAATGTCCAACCATTGTTATTTATCGTTTGCTGAAAGAGTTCACTGGTTCAAAATGTATGGTAAAAATAATTGGATATTCGTGGACTACCTTGGGTCTTTTTCCGCGTGAGACGTAGATTATCGGTGTAAATAAATGTTGCAGGTCTAATTAATTTTTATATGTATTTGAATTATTTATTTATTATATTATGTATGCCCCATGTGGGCTTTAATACATTTAATTTAAAACAATAGTCACACAGGTGCAAAACACATCACAACATATAAAATAGATAGTCTTCATGAGATACGACAACTAAATATTTTATTTGTCTCAGGAACAAATACAGGAATAACACAGTGTAAGTATCATTCCAAATAACTACAGAGGCGAACATTCAAAACATACCACACATTCACTGATACTCATACTCTAGACACATATCTAAATAATTGTTGAGGATGTATGCAATAATCCTTTGTTTGTGTTTTTTTTTAAAAATTATAATGTAAATAAAATTTAATAATGTTATTATTAAGTTCTGCAAGTATTTTTAGTTTTTATTATTATGACAGCTGTTTCGGCGTTCAAGGCCACTTTCAAACTGCCAGTTAAAAAAAACTCAAAAATAACATTATTAAATTTTGTCTATATTAAATTAATATATATAAAAAATATATATATATATAATATAATATATATAAGAAATAAATATTAAATGGAGTTCTACGAATTAAACACAAAAACAATTAATGTTTGTATTTGTATTCCGAATAGTTGAACATATCTACTATGTCTTAAAATGTATTACCTTCTGCATGAAGTCTAGGTACAATAGAATTTTTGAATGACTCAGTCCTGAAATTGTTGTTACAATTGAATAAAATTTTAGGTCGAGTAGTTCTAGTTGGAATATGAAATTTAATTAACCTGCTAGGGCTGTCTCTAAAACCATTGAAAATAAAAGTTCGGTCAGGAACAAGTTTTAATAATTTTAGTGTTTCATTAATTAATTGTAATTTATACTTTCAGTTTTTTTCAGGTAATCTGAGTATATAGTGACATCTATTATTAACCGATGTTAAGAAATATTTGTGCCCTTGAGGTAATTTTTCACAAAAACGGCGCTATACAAATCATCCAACTATTATTATTATTATTATTATTACTCGAAATGCAATCCTTGGGGCGTAATACTACGCGTAGTAAGCCCAAGTTTGCCAGTATTATGAATGAGGAGATCCTATAAGAAAGAATACAAGGTCGATGTAAGCATATGTAAGTTTAATATGCAATATTAAGAAACTGGCGCTTTTTTGATTCTTAGAATAAAGAAGTATAATTGTGGATGATGCAAGGAGTGTCTGCCGATTGCCGTTCACATTGAATTGCTTTTGATTTACATACTACATATAACATTATATAATAATTGAATTGCGGCACGCTTAAAACTATAAGGAACTCCAGTCCAATTTAAAAAAATAAATAAATATATATCAATAATAACGTTCAAACTTAAATATCAGCATATTTAGTTTTTATTATAAAGTTAGTTTTCATAGTAAAAATAATTTTTAAAGTTTCGATTTTTCCAAGTCCGTCAAAACGATCCAAATCTATGGCCGGTTAGTTTTAATCAGTTTTGAGGTTAGAATGTCAAATGTCAAAACAAGGATGAGTTTTACCGTACATAATTTTATATTCTATTCATGGTAAACCACAACTAAATATAAGTAATAAAATAATGTACCTTTTTAAGGACTATGACTAAAAGATTGATAATAGTATTGAGCACTAACATTATCATACACATCCGTATTGATAATTGGTTTGCTCACGAATACTCTAATTTATTTCTCTAGTTTTTTTTAATATTGAACAACAATTATAGAGTTTAAAGTCATCTAAATTAAATTCAAACTTTTTTCAAAATTAAAAATACATACACGTTTAAAATTCGAAAAATAAAAATGTCCATACTAATCCAAAAACAGAATGCGCCCGTGGCGTCAGATGTTCAAAATACAATGGTACCAACATAACAAGGTGTTTTGATGATATGGTTTCTTATTAACTTTTAATAAAGTCTACATATAATTATATATAATAAAAGTGATATATTCAGAATCGGTATTTGCTGATCTATATGAATATGTATTTTTAAAGCTATGATGTTTTTCACTGGAGTTCCTTATTACGATAAAACTGTAATATGTGTATGTAAATTTGATTGAATAATAAAATGTTGCTAGGTTTCCAGTAATGCAGATTCACTATTCATTAATATATTGATGAATCAGTGGTGTGATTCGCAGAATATTGCCAAGGATATGAAATTGTTGGTTTACATATTATGTCAAAATGTTATTTCTTGGCATATTGTTTAATTTAATCATTTGACGTATCTTTAAAGCGATCATTTTGTCTCTGATAAAATTTTTATAATTCCCCTTTTTGTTAAATTTTAATGATTTATTGATGCTTATAAAGCTCATTGTAATGTATTTTTATTAATTGAAGATAGTAACAACTCCCAAAATAACACATGAAACCGAAAAGTCACAGAAAAGTAAAAGATAGCGGCAGCAGTAGGAATCAATTGAAGACGACATTGACAGTTCCCAGAAAACAAAATACGATGTCGATAAAAATAACGGGATTGGGGTAGCCGGAGTTCAATAGGTTAGAGCGCAGGGTCCCGGGTAAACCACGACGTCCTGGGTTCGAGTCTCAGTTGCCGTTATCTTTTTATTTTCGTGCCTTTTCGGTGTTATGTTTCATTTTTAGAGTTGCTAATATTTATTTTTTATTTACGAACAAATGTCGAATTACACAAAATACATAACACGAGATGAAATAAACAAGAGCTACCGAAAAATAACAGCACACACATAATACAAGACTGAAGCAATGACAAAAATATTTATTTGAGAGAACATTCAAGTCAAAGCCTGAACATAGTTTTACTAGAATCCATGATTTTAGACATTCTAAATGATAATCTTCTAGTTCTAATTTCGTAAAGCGCTACAAAAATCATTCAGACTGGTACCAAAAAATTCAAGGCCCTGGCTTTAGTTAAAAAATCTCGACATTCTGGAGAATGGTACCCATTATTAATAGAGCGTTTATTAAGGAAAATCAATTCATCGTTTCTTAGTCTACGGCAAGGAATGTTGAAGTGAATGAGTTGCAATAAAGAGTGGGTGTCAATAATACAATTAATTGTTTTAAAAATGCAAATTAGATCAAAGTGTTTCCTACTCTATTCTAATGTCGAAATTTTTATGGTTTGTTCAATTTCAACATAGGAGTAATCGCCTCTTTCTCGCCCAAATCTCCACGCAATTCCACGTATGAAGCGAAGTTGTACAGATTCAATGTGATGAATATGAACAGCATAGAAAGGAGACTAAATGACACTGGCATATTCAAGATGAGGACGAAATAGTGAGCAGTAGAGAGTTCTTAGGTTATTTATATTCTTAAAGTCACAGGCAATTCTATTGATGAAACCAAGAAGTTTTAGTAATTTATTATCTTCAATTAATAAAACTTTATTATAATTTATTTAAAATTCTTGCGATTGATAATTTAGCCTTTCCGTTGACCCGAGGGATGGTTACTTTAAGTAACGTCACCGAGATTCAGAAGGGAAACATTGTCTGAAGCGA
Source organism: Halesus radiatus (assembly GCA_022606495.2). Classification (NCBI taxonomy): domain Eukaryota; kingdom Metazoa; phylum Arthropoda; class Insecta; order Trichoptera; family Limnephilidae; genus Halesus; species Halesus radiatus. The sequence goes on from JAHDVE020002764.1 coordinate 26,193, forward strand.
ACCTTCCAAAACAATGTACACATATGAGATTATATAGTTTGCAGTTTCGCAGGTCCACCGGGAACGAGGACCAATAGAGATTATTTAAAATGAATTATCCGACCCCCTCCGTCTCCGCCCAAATTCAATCTAATACCCTCCATTACCTTAGTGACCGGGCTTAATATATTATATTGCCATCAGCAAGTGCCGCTAGAACATAAACTACAATTTACAATTCTTTGAAATAAAACTAGCAAGAGGCAGCTCGCTCACTGGGTAGAGAAGATTATCTCCACATTTATGCACCTCTAACCACAGTTGAAAAATAAAGAGGAATAAATGTTCCCTGGAACTGTACACAAAACAATTTACAATACGATATATACATATATATATATATATTAAAATAAATTATAACCGAAGTACGCTTAATTTTGTGAAATTTTCGTTGGCAACAGAGCATTCCCATCCTGTGTACCCGTGCACGTTTACAGTAATAAATCTCGCTCTTTAATAAATCTTTCAGAATGGACCACTAGCAGCCTCATGAAAATCAGATAAACACAAAACTTTTTAAGACCCATGACTCCAGAACGTGGTGGGAACGAGGAAAAGAAAATCTCGGATAAGACGGAACAAAAGGGCGAAAGGAAAGACCATAGTTCATTTTGAAAACACTGGTCACAAATTCAGTTCAAAGCTTCGAGAATTAACTTATCCGCCGAGTTTACAAACTGTAAAGTTTTTCAAGCATAAAGGCTAAACCGTGACACTTTACAAAATGAAATTTCCCTTGATATTTTCGTTGTAACGTTTGCATTTCCCCATCGCGGACCTCTCGGGAAAATTCACAAACAAAATCCGTGCACTTACTCTCTTCTTGCTTCGCGCTGACGGAATTCAAAAAGTTCCCTGGTCAACATGGCTTGCGTGTGAGTGTTGCCATTCTGATTCTAATATTTCAAACAAAATAGTTTCGCAAACTGCAAACTAATATTGCACCTGACGATTCCATTAAACTTTAGCTTTTGTGCACTTCCACATTCGTTTCACATCCTGAAAATAGCATTCATTCCACACCTGAACTTTTTGTGTTTATGCAGTAGGTAATAGAGTAGTGAAATAAAAACTTTTGCATTCTAATCAGAGCCACATGATGTACTATTTCAGAGAGTTTTCCGGCAGATTTATTCAAACACAAAATTTTACACGAGCCAAGCTAATTATTCTTCAATTTGGATGAACAATCCGTGCGTTTTTAAAATAATGCATGTGTTTTGTTTTCTGATGACTTAAAGTATAAAACAGAATTGGTTTATCATCAATTTGTTTTCCAAATAATGTATTTTTTAATTTTTTATTAGTTTCTATGTAAATGTTGTCCATAATAATAATAATAATAGTTGGATGATTTGTATAGCGCCGTTTTTGTGAAAAATCACCCCAAGGGCGTATGATTTTAGTAATTACAAGTTAAAAGCATAGTATATATATATAGTGAGTAGGTAAGTATATTATTATAACACTAGTATAAAGTCACACAGTCCTCCTCACTAGGGAGTAGGGAGAACTGTTCTGAGGCGGCCTGAACTCTTTTTTACTAAATATCCATTTGTTTTAAATTGTCTTTATATTGTTCATAATCAGTCAGTTCTCTCAGCCATGTTTTGACTTTATTTTTAATGATATTCATTTCTAAATAAACAAATAAAAAAATATTCTATACATATACATGTTTCGAAAGCAACGCTTTCTTCATCAGGAATATATATAATACAGAAAAATAATAATGTCAAGTACAGACAAATGATAAACATAGAACACAATAATATAAAAATGGACAAATTATAAACATAAACAAACATTGATTAAAGTAGGTATATAATAAAAAAAATATCATAAAATTCTAAATAACAAATTTTTATTAGACATCAAAAAAGAAATCATTTTTATTATTCATATTTATATGGAAATAAATTCAAGACAATAGGTTTTTTAAAAAAACGATTAACATAAAATATGTTTATCATTTGTCTATACTTGACATTATTATTTTTTAGTATTCTATATATTCCTGATGACGAAAGCATCGCTTTCGAAAGGTGTAGGTATATGTATATTAATAAAGTGGTGAATACAAAATAAATTTTAATTCATTTATTAATAATGACGCCACAAAGTCAATACCAATCTTTTGAAGAAATTATATATTTATTTCGGTAATTTTTTTTATTGATTTGGTCAGATTTGGTTTGATTTATCGGGTGACGCGTGCAGTGTATAAGTGTGTCTGTATGTGTGTTTGTAGGTATGATAAGTGATTGTGTCAGACGTGTGGCATACAGGCGAACTGTAGGGGCGGCTGATCCCAATCTGCGAAGAAGGCTGAGGAGAGGGAGACACAACCAATCGTTCCTTTGCAAAGGGGGAACGATACAATGAAGAAGGCAAGTCAGTAGAAGCAGAGCTAGGTGGGGCAGTAGAGGTAGAGAAGTGTTTGTTGGTTTGAGAATTGCTGACTGACTGATGAATATTTGATTTTGGATTTTAATATGATTGGTATACAGAGTTCCTAAAATAAAAGTATTCTGATTCTAACTAACTAACCATCACGCCGTTTCCCCGCAGGGGTAGGAAGAGAGGACGGACCGCCATCTTGGGATACACTTCTTGCTTCATTCACTTTCACACAACGTCTCATACATTCTCTTCTGTTATTCCGACTTCTGACATGGCCCGACTCAAGTATTTGATTCACTTGATCGTGCCACGTCTTCCTTGGACGTCCCCGGCTTCTTCTTCCATTCGCATTCACGTCATATATTCTCCTTACATTCCTTTCTTCATTCATTCGCTCTACGTGCCCAAGCCATCTAAGCGTCCCTTTCTTAATCTTGCTCACTACGCTTACATCAGCCTTGCATTATTTACGAATCTTAACATTATTCACACGATCATACATGGTTTTACGTACATTCGTCTCAGAGATCTCATTTCTACAGCATTCAGTCTACTTTCATCCTTCCTCTACCAGTTCCATGCGTCACTGCCATACATCAGAGTTGGTATCAGCACTCCATTGTGGACTGCTAGCTTCGCTTTTTTGGACAAATTTTTGTTTGCGCCAACCGCGTTCAGTCCTACGTTAATGGAGTTTCCTACATTCATCCTTCTTTCAATATCACTATCAGTCTTTCCATCTCTCGTAAACATACTTCCCAAATACACAAACTCGTCTACCTGCTCCATGTATTCATCATTCACAACTATATTGCACACTGTTTTCGTACTCTCTCTTTCAAACACCATGACTTTAGACTTACTTACATTCATCATTAGCTCATTCTTTATAAATACTTTGTTCATCCTAGATACGAAGGACTGTAGATCTTATATACTATTAGCATATCTTATATACTGCATCATCAGCATACAACAGGCAACATACTTGCAGACTTCTCATTTTTACGCCCAAGCCCACCTCTTTCAATTCTTGCATACAATTATCCATGTATAGATTGAATAACCACGGTGACATTACGCAGCCTTGCTTAACACCTTTTGTGATGTCAAACCACCCCGTAAAATCACCGTTTGCCCTAACACATGCAACGCTTCCCTCGTACAGAGATGCGATTGCCTGTATAAGATTTGTATTCACTCCATACTTGGACAACACCTTCCATAACTTTTTTCTGTCAACTCGGTCGTATGCTTTTTGTAGATCTATAAAAATTCTGATTTTAGCATAATTAAAAATGATTCTTTACTTTTGAATTTATTTTGGTGGTAAGACTTGGAACTTAATAACTATACTGTTGCTTTAGGGGCAGGATTTCACTCCTTACGGAGGATTGATTTTGGTTTTATGTACTTAAATATTTTGTTCTTGCTGTATTTAGCAAGACTGTTTATTGATGGATTTTCATGACCGGCTAGACCGTCATAAAACTTTTCAGAATGTGTTAACATAAGATCCTTTATCAGAGGAATGTTTGTGTCTTTGTGTAGAGTGTTATCCCTGATCCACTTAGGTGAATTCAATGCTAATCGAATGGCTTTGTTTTGCAGGATTTATACTTTGTTAATGTGTTTGTGAGCAGCATATCTCCAAATGGGAGCAGCATAAGTAAAGCCTGTCTTTATGGTCGTCTTGTAAAGGAGTAATTTATTTTCTGCTGGTAATCGACTATTTCTACCTAGCATGGGGTAGAGAGAGGCTATTGCCTTATTAGCGGATTTTATTTTTTGATTTACGCTTTTTGTGGGGTTAATTAAAATTGGCCATGTTTTACACCAGTTTTTAACTAGTGTGGCTTGAAGCTGAACGCGACGTGTGGCAGTGGCCTCGACAGTAGAAGTTGATATATAATTTTTATCGTCTCCAAATTGTGTTATTTTACTTATGATCTAATGGTTTTGGAATGTCACTTGAATATATATTGTATAAGGTGGGAGATATTTGCACACCTTTAGGTACTCCTGCTACAAGAGTACGTAATTATGAGAACATTTAATCTATTTTAACTTTGAAAGTTCGATCCGTGAGGTAACTGTAAACCATTTGAATGATTTTAATGGAAAAACCTAGGATGTACATCTTATAAAGTAGGCCGTTATGCCAGACTTTATGGAAAGCTTTGCTTACGTCGAGCGAAAAAAGCACTATTGTTTTGTTAATATTGAAACCGTCCATGATATGTTCAACCATGTGGAGTAATTGGTGATAGGTCGAATGGCCCGCTTGAAAGCCATGTTGAAAATCTGGTAAAATTTTATTTTCATGAACAAATGAATTTAATCTGGTGAGCAAAACTTCACCTAAGCAAGGAAGGTGTGGAATTGGACGATGGTTCTCTGTTAGAATAGGGTCTTTCCCTAGTTTAGGAATTAAAATTACATTTGCTTGTTTAAACTCTTTAAGAAAGCGGCGAAGTCTGAGTTACGCATTGCAGATGGCAGTTAAGGTGTAGATACCCTTTAAAGAAAGACTTTTGAGAACTTTATTAGAAATGATGTCGGGACCGGCAACTTTTTCACTTTTAATGATTTTATTATTTTATTAATTTCATTAAGGGATGTGGAATCTGATGGGTGATTCATCAGCTTCGGTATTAAAAATTGATTCTACTTTTAAATCCACCATTGAGACAAATGACGGATAGTCTTGTTCGGTATTAGACGTGAATTGGGCTTCAACGCTGTCAGCAAAGGCTTCGGCCCTATTGACAGAAGAGTACACTACTCCGTTGGGGCCTTGAAGGGGCGATATCCTAGGCCTTTGGGCGTCTGAGCGATTTGGATAGTTTCCAGAAAGCTGCTCTGTCATTTTCTAGAGAAGAAATGAACTCTTGCCAACGCTCGTTGCGGAATTTGCATAGAGCATCTCTCACTTGGCGTGATAATCTATTACAGTGCATTTTAACAATGGGATTGCAGTCCTTTTGGCATTCTTTACGAATAAGATTCTTTTCCCTAATAAGATCTCTGATCCCTTATGGGGATTCCGTGACGACTTGCGTCATTGAGAATATCAACAGATGCCTCGTTGATGCAAGATTTTATTTTTTGAATTAGATTTGATGTGGCGGGATTTAGACACGCTTCGTCGGGTATTAAAATTGACACTGTTATTTTGTTACTTAAATTTTTTTAAAGTTTATGCCATTTTATTTTAGTCCTGGTTGGCTTGTCCGGGACCAGAGGATTCGATCCTCCTGTTAAAGTTTAAAAAAACTGGCTTATGATTGAATGCTAAATCGTTGAGTAGTGTAGATGTTTTGTATCTTTCAATGACGTCGGGCTTACCAACGTGATGATGTAATGTTGGGATGTCTGGAGTATCGATGAATATTTGTTTAGAGAGAGCGTAATTTGCAAGATCCCCGCCTTTTTATTATTATATCGACTGACATGGCATGAGCCGTGTTTTTCATTCAAGTCCCCAGCTATTATAGTGGGGACGTTTTCTGAAAGAAGTGAATAGTTCAGAAGGAATTAATTGTCGTTTGGGTGGTTTGCACACAGAAATGAATTTATTTCGAGACGAAGAAGTATTGATTTTAACCGCGGTGGATTCAATATTTTCACTAGAAAATGAATGGGATAGACAATTGTCAATATTGCTTTTAACAAGAACAGCAGTTCCGCATCATCTAGCGACAGTTATATCGTCGCGGTAGATGTTATAATTTGGTATTATTAGATTGCGTGATGACTTTAACGACGTTTCATTAATAAGAAACAAATCGATATTATAATCATGGAGAAATTCAATTATTACATCACGGTAGGCTAGAACTGTACCATTGGAGTTCCAATAAGCCATCTGTAGGCTAGAATTTTTGACTCGTTGTCCATCCATTGTGTTTATTAATGAAGGTCTGGATAGACGTTAACTCCTTGGCTGCATTTTGTATTAAGAATTGAAGCTCTGTGGCTCTTTCTGTGAGAGTCTGTAGATCAGAACCCATGGTTTTCGATGGGGGTGATGGTATGGGGGTGACTTGGGCAATTGTGGGGACTCTGATAGCCTACATTGTTGGTTGAAAGTTGGGGTTTTGGGAGGCCGTTGATCCTGATGGGAAGAATGGCTTTTCTAGAAGTGGGCGCAGGCCATGGAGCAGAGGTGGGAAGGTTTTAACGAGGGTTTAGGTCTAGATGGCTGGCTTTGTAGCTGGGGCGGAAGGCTTGAGAAATCCTTCAGCAATCCTTGTTATTAGGACGGTGTTCTTGACGGTAATTATTGGAGTTATTATGTTGATGGTCGTTATAAGAGTTTCTGTTCTTATAAATCGGGTAATTTGGTTGGGGCCTGGCGGGGCAACCCTTGTAGCTGGCCGTGTGAGCACCCTGACAAAGGGCACACTTAATTTTTTACAATCAGAAGACCTGTGAGGTCCTGCGCACTTTACACAATGCTGAAGGCGATGGTAGCAGTTTGCCGAATGGCCATCGTTTTGCAAGCGAAAAGACTGACCCATCCCTGTTTTATTTCGATGGCTTTCAACCCGTATCCTGAGATGGAAGATCGAGGTAAGGTCGTTAAATATTGTTTTACCTTTCTCATTTTTGGTCAGAGTGACCAGCACAAGAGGAATCGGTTTTTTAGATCAACCAGCTTTCATCCGATAGACGGATAGTACCGGATATCTGAGGGAAAGTTCGAGCTTGACCTTTTCTGTATCAATATTTTCAGGTATACCCCTGATGACTACTTTGAGGGGTTTATCTTCAGGCAGCCTGTAGGAATGATGTTCAATGTTGTGACTGATTAAATATCTGGTAACGCTACTATGTTCACGCGGCGTTTTTGTCTGAATGTGGAGATAATTCTCCATATTCTTTGGGGAAAAATCGATGCCTTTATCCTCCTTTGTGCGGAATAGGAGAGTAATGTCGGTTTTTCGATGAAGAACGATCAGAGGGATACGAGCAAATTTACGGGGCTGTTACACCTTTGAGGATTGCTCAACTAACGAAACAGAGGTAGAGGGAACAGGAGAAGTTGTCCTGAGTACTGCATATTTATTAGTAGTTCGAGAGGGTTCGGGAGAGAAAGGCCGTGATTGAATGTTGTTTTTTTTCGATCGTGGGGAAGAACGAGGAGAGTTTCTCGGAGAGTTTACACGGGTCAAAGTGCCACCTGAACTAGCAAGGGTTCGTTTACGCCTAGAAACAAGACGGAATGCTGTTTCATCGGAGGATGAGCAGCTTTCTTCTATATCTGAGTTGACGTAGAAGGAGCATTCTAGTCGGGGAGAGGGTAAACGCAATGAAGAAGGAAACCGCCGTGGGGAAAGAAGCTGTTCACTTTGGGTAGTGTTCAGTGAAGCGTATTCATGGTTGATTAAATTGTTTAAGTGGATTATTTCCTCGGAGGTAAGATTTTGGTTTAGTATTGCGTGCAAAAAGGCCCCAAGATTGTTTTCGTAGGCAGGGGAGTTCATGATTTTAAAGAAATATTTCGAGAATTCTACATATGAAGATAATAAAAAAAATTTACAGCAACCGGCTGGAAAAGGGATTAAATAGATAATTAGCTGTGGCGATATCTGGGAAAAAGTTTATTTCCAATAATGTTGGAAAAAGCCATTTTGGTGATGGACTTATTTACGATCGTGTTAAGGGTTAAACCGAGCTATGAGTGCTTTTACTCATTAGTATAATGGGGTGACGGTGTGAAAGGTGATTAGTTGCGCAGAAACAAGATGAGTAATAATATCAGGGGGAAAAACGCGAAAGAAATGAATAAATCTGATAACATGCTCAATGTCGAATAATCTGAACAGAATAACAATAAGACAAGTATAAAAAGAAGGATAAGACACTCTCACCGGTGATGAGAGATATGGTGATAGGCCGTCTGCTGAAAGCTTCTGGATGCTCAGGACTGAATAAAGATGTAGGGAATGTGATGCAAGGATAACTTGCTGGAAATAGGACAGCGCAGGTTTAGTGTGAGTCGACTTGTCCCGAGTATTGTGGAGGTTTTACTCGTCTTTCTATTGGGGGTACAATTAAATGTAAGATAAACGTATTTATTTTTAAAAACCCTTCAAGTTGTCAACATGTAAATTACTGCGGAGATAGTCAGATTAAAAAAGAAATATTTAAAGCGTGTTCAAAATCCCGAATGCAAATTCGGGCCGAAATCGCGAAAACGAGATGTGAAATACTTTGTTAGTAAACAGTAAATAAACACTTAATAAATGGCTGGAGTCGGAACTTAAGCCACAAATCTCCGAAGGAGCAAATGCACGAATGAGCTGACAATAACTTCAGAATTTGGTTGGTTGCATGAATACACTTGGCAATACACAATAATCGCAAGAAATCACTACGCTGGTCGCAGAGAGGCCTGTACTGTACCGTGGCCGGCCTAAGAGTGGGTCGTTTTTGTGTTCTATTTGTACTCCCAGCTAGGCGCTCTCCCGAGCGCTCTGGTTGGGTTTTCGCCGGTATACGGTCGGTAGCATTACGAAAGTTTTTCCGACAATACCTGTCTCCCTGCGAGGAAAAAATATAACGTATGTATACGGGAAGTTTTAGTTATCTGGCTCCATGAATAGTAAAAATATTTTTTTTACATAATAAATTCAATTATGCAGGCTCTTTTCTACTAGTAATTCAAAAACATTTAGTGGTGACCCTAAATTTGATGGTCAAGTGTAACTTTACCTGGACGGAATATAGATTGCCGTCTGACGCGACACGCCAGAACTTTGTAGAAGGTAGCGCGGCCTGTACTAACTACGTACACCATTAGCTAGAAACATACGAAACAACACATACCTTTACGCACTCGAGGCTCCACTCACTGGCGTATGTCGTGTGACATCGGACGAACACGCTTGTATGTTGTTTTGAAGTGAGTCATGCCTCCTTAATGAAATATCAGTATCGTCAGTGCCACACTCTCCCTCTAATAAGATCCATCCTGTAATATGCTAGCAACTTATTAGCCATAAAATTTATTTTTACATATGGTATCCCTACTACAAAAAAAGACAATCGACTGATGTTATCCACAGAACCGTGATTTCATTCGCTCTTCTGCCTCCTGCCGAATCAGTCGTGTGGTAGAACATACTAGTGGCTTGCTGATTTGCATTTGCATCACTTCTCGCTTTTAAATTTACCTTCTGAATTTTGTACGCGTCTAGAAATAAATTAATCAAATGGTGACCCTTCTTTTCTTTATCTCCGCGACAATCTTTAACGAAGACACTTGGTAAGTATTGGTAAGTATACACAATACACAATATACCGTCAAACATATATAATACTGTTAAATTGGTTAAAATCCTTTCTGTGACCTGTGAACAGGATCATTTTTTCAACTATTTCTACTCAAACACTGCTTCAAGTATACTTACAAAGAAAACAAACTTCCAATATAAAGATTGTTACGATTAATAGTACACAACTGTTGACTCCGTACAAATCGTAAGCGCGCCTCACTGTAGAATTTGGCGGCCACCTCTGGTCGAGAGCCACAAAATATCTGAAAAAAATCCTTGACTCTGTGCAGAAACGGGCCGTCCGTTTGATAGATTCGCATATCTTAACAAACGGATTGCAATCTTTGGAGCACAGACGTCAGTTGGTAATGCTGTCCTTGTTCTACCGGTATTTTAATGAAAGATGCTCTGAGGAATTTGCGTCATTGATCCCATCGGCACCGGTGCACAGTCGGGAAACACGCCAAACGCGTGCCCAACATTTCCACATGGTTGACATTTGTCACTTGAGAACGCGTCGCTTTTATGACTCGTTCTTGTGTTCAACAGTTCGGCTGTGCAATGATCTACAACATGGATCTCTTCAAGACCCGAGTTCACTCCTTCCAATCCTCTAAAATACCCTCCACACAGCATCCCCAAAGATGACATAGGCCTTGAAGGAAATTATTTCCCCCAGAGCCTCCTGTGTGGAGTTCTATTTTTATCATTTGTCTATACTTGAAATTATTATTTTTAGTATTCTATATATTCCTGATGAAGAAAGCATCGCTTTCGAAACATGTATATATAGTATATTTTTTAATTATTATATTAATACGGCTCAACATCGTCCAAAAAGGAATAATAAAGACAATTCTCAAAGTTCAGCTTAGAACCCGTCGGACGAAAAGTGTTTAACATAAAAATACTTTTCGCAAAAGATGTCTTATTTAAACTTTTTTTAGATATATCTGAATACTCCACTGCCGAACATAAATACCCAACCAGGACAGTAAGTCAAAACATACTGGTTATACTCAAATTTAATACAGGCGGACCTCGGCTTTCGCACATTCGACTTTCGCACAATTCGCTATTTCGCACATTTTTGAAAAATTGTTTTTTTTTTTAATTTTTAATTTTTTTTATTGGCGATAATGCAAAAATGTTTTATTTCCGTGCAGTTATTTCCCTGTCGCACTGTGAAATGCATATGAACCAGGTCCGTACTGTGAAAAGTGTTACGTTCTGTTCGCACATATGCATTAACATACGAGCGCGAGCGAGTCTGAACGCATGCGTTTGTATGTACTAATTTGTACACACTCCCATCTGATCTCAACAGGTTTAGTCTTGCGTCAGCGCACGCACTGTTTGCATTGTTCTGCGAGTTTCGTTTCAAATATTTCTTTCCCGTTTTAACATGAGTGAGAAATGAAGAAACTGCGAAGAAGATCTGGCTAAAAAAATCAAGAACCCTTAAACTTCGTACAAGGTAATAGCTCCGAGGCTACCCAATATTAAACCAAGTTGACGCCGTAATACTCTACATTTCTTTTACCAAAATGTTAGAGGACTGAAAACTAAATGTTATTTATTTTCCTCTAATGTTTTGGTAAATAATTTCGATGTAATAGGACTGACTGAGACTTGGCTGAACTCCAGTGTGTACAACCCAGAGTTATTCGATGGCAGTTTCCATGTGTTCAGAAAAGACAGACAATGGTATTGGCCACAGATAAGGCGGCGGTTGCCTTTTGGCTGTTAAAACCAAACTTAAGGCTGAACGCATATCTGCTCTGGAGGCTGGCATCGAAGACTTATGGGTGAAAATAACTTACAATGTTTTTGTTACTTTTACATGTGTAGTATATTTTCCACCAGCATCAAATTTAGAAATATTTCAACTTTTTTTTAACAAAATACATGAAAACGTCGATCTTATCGGAACAAGGAATGTTATTATTATTTTGGGAGATTTCAAAATATATTCCGCGCGCAGTAGCAAAGATGTTGAAAATGACCTTAACTTCTTATGCGAAGTATTCGGGCTCTCCCAGAATAACGATATTCCTAATTCTGAGTCCAGGATATTAGACCTTGTTTTGTGTAACATGGCATTAAATGTTATACACAGTGATTCTCCTCTCGTACATGAAGACAAATATCACCCCGCATTAGAGTTCCAGTATTCCTGCAAGAGTCCTCCGAAGGCTACCAAAGTTCCCCAACATGATGATGGCACTTTGCGTGGATGGATCTTTGGTAGGGGTGATTTTGACAAACTTTACCATATGATGAGTCAATTGGAATGGCAAGAGCTTTGTAACTTTGATACCGTTAATGAGGCGCTGCACCATTTTTATTCTTGTATATATAATATATTTGACGCTTGCTTTCCTAGGAAACCTCCCAACAGAGGTGGACGTAGATATCCGAAGTGGTTCTCTAGAGATACCATCGCGAGCATCGAGGTGAAGCATTCTCACCATAAAAAATGGAAAGCCACTGGTGACTAACGTATAAAATGTTTAGTAAACTCAGAACAGTTGTGAGACGAAATGTTCGTATAGCATTTCGTACATATGTTAAATCTATGGAGAGTGATATCAAGCATGATTCTCATTTTGGGACTACGTCAAATCAGTACGTAAGGACGGTGGTATAACAGACACCATGTTGCAAGGTGATCGAGAAGTTAGAGGAGCGGATGTAGCCAATGCGTTTGCGACACATTTCCAATCCGTGTATAGTAATGGGCATCCATTACTAAATCCCAATACTGCTGCCAAGATGAATGTGAATGGAGCTCAGAACATTGATATAAGTCATATTTGTAAGTCACATATGATTTTTTTTCACAATGTCATGCATTCATATTATAAGAGTATTATATTATGCACTTGTGTGTTATGTATCATGTAGATCAGGCTATTACTATTTTTATTAAAAAAAGTAGTATCTACAAATTAAAAACCTTTCCCTTTGTAACTTCTCTGTGGCATGCACTTATACATTATTATACCTTCATATATATTATAAATATGTTACACTTATATACCAACTATGCATCATGTTATTTTTTTTTAAAGTTCTGCACACATAATCATTTTAATGTTAAAATATGTAAAAGCCCTTTGGGGCGTTAATGAATAAATAAATAAAAAAATAAATAAATATAGACGAATCAGATGTAAAATCTTCCATTACGAAAATGAAACATACACATTTACTTGGTCCTGTTTTTTTACCAGTCTTTTTTCTGAAAGGATGTGTTGATTTTTTAAAACTGCCACTAAGCTTCATTATTATTATTATTATTCTTTTTCAACCTCTCTTTAGAAACTGGTATATTTCCTGATTCCTGGAAAGCCTCAAAAATTTGTCCTATCTGGGTCAAAGACATCAGTGGAAAATTTCAGATCGGTGGCTATTCTCTCTGCCCCGGCAAAGCTGTTCGAGTCAATACTCCACAAACACATGCTGTCGCAAGTAGAGCATTTATAATATCGGAACAGCATGGGTTTAGAAAGGGCCGATCAACAGACACGAACCTGTTGATACTCACAGATTATGTATCAAAATCCTTAGATCAAGGCTACCAAGTTCATTGCTCATACAATGATTTGTCGAAGGCCTTTGATACTGTAAATCATGACATCTTATTAAATAAACTGTCAATGATAGGTTTTTCTTTACGGTTTCTAATATTCTTTGTCAGCTATTTTACTGGAAGAAAACAATTTGCATCGCATGGAATATTTTTGTCTCAATTATTTCCTGTGCTCTCTGGAGTTCGTCGGGGCTCTAATTTAGGTCCCCACCTCTTTTCTATTTTTATTAACGATATCGCAGAGAGCATTCTGCATTCCAGGTTTCTTCTTTTCGCTGATGACCTAAAACTGTTCTTAGAAATATTAACTTTAGAAGACTGCAATGGACTCCAATCGGATATTGATAGAATTATTGATTGGAGTAAGAGAAATCAGATTGAGTTCAATATTTCTACTTGGTTTTACCGGTATAATATGAACGCCCGAAGTTTAAATCGTGTCTCCACTATGAAAGATTTTGATATCGTGTTTGATAGTAGGCTGACATTTCATGCTCATATTGAAGTCATCTGTGGTACTTCATTAAAAATGTTGGGTTTCATCCTACGTACTTCAAGGAATTTTAAAGACACTCGGGTTCTCATAATTTTATATAACTCATTAGTAAGGAGTAGGCTTGAGAGTGGGTCGGTGGTTTGGAGCCCACATCAGGTGAAGTATTCCCTCATGTTGGAGAGAGTTCAGAAGAAATTTTTAAGATTTCTTTATTTGAGGGAGTATGGCTACTACTCGTGGCTCTATCCTACCGACTTTCTCCTAGGTATACTCGGAATGAACCATCTGCGGGTCAGAAGGGATGTACACATTGTGACACATTTCTTCAGACTGATTCGAGGATGGTTCGAAAATTCGGCTACCATTGAGTACATTCATTTATATGTTCCCAATGGTTATCTCCGCCACCGAAAGCATAGACTGTTTTATCTCCCGGCCTGCAGGACCAACTTGCCAATGGTCATGCCGGTGGGGAGGGCTATCTTGCTGTTAAATAGAATCACTTCGGATTTCGACATATTTAGCATCAATGAAGCTGCATTTATCAAAACCAGTATGCCTTGTATACGATTTACTGAGATTATGTATGTGTAACTTATTTTTTATAAGTAATTATTTATGATGTTGTACATCCTGTATCATCTTTAAAAATGCCTTAAAATGTAAATTTTGTAAAATTAAAAAAAAAATAAAGAGTTGAATTGAATTGAATACAATCGAAACGAACATGGATATGATAAAAAAAATGAAAATGGAGAGTCGTATGCTTCAATTGGCCGTTCGTACGATATAAACAGGTCAGGTGTTCGATATTAAAGAATAAAGATAAAATTAAAGAATATGTAAAAATTTTGAGATATATCATCAAAAATTGTTTCCAAAAGGCACGGCATAGTGATGGATAAAATAGAGAAATCTTTGTGTCATTGGATAAGTAATCAAAATCATGAAAACATCCCTCTGAGTACTTCAATAATTCTTAGTTTGCATAAAGATTGGAAGGCTAGACTAAACGAAGATTCTAACACAGTGCTTCATGCAAAGTAACTTCTGGTTTTCAAATTTTAAAACAAGGTATTCTTTACACAATATTAAATTCACCGGAAAATCAGCTGATACGGACGAAGATGCTGCAAAATATTTTATTTCGTCATTGTCCAAATTATTGAAGATGGAGAATATACCTCTAGTCAAATATTCAATGCAGATGAGACTGGTTTATTGTGGAAGAAGATGCCTAATCGTACATTCTTATCAAAGGACGAATCAGTTGCCCCTGGTCATAAACTTTCTAAAAACCGTTTGACATTGCTTCTTGGTGGAAATTTACCTGGTGATTTAAAATTGAAGCCAATGTTAGTTTATCAAGCAGAAAATCCCAGAGCATTGAAAGAGAAAGATAAAAAATTTGTTCCAGTCATTTGGAAATCCAATAAAAAAGCCTTGGTTACTGCTTTAATATTTAAAGATTGGTTCACTTCACATTTCGTACCAGCAGTAAAACATTATTGTGAAGTTCATAATTTATCATTTAAAGCATTATTAATATTAGATAATTCTCCAGGACTCCCAAAATCTCTACATAATTTATACCCAAAAATCAATGTTGTGTTTTTTCCCCCCAATACTACATGTCTCATACAACCCATTGACCAAACGGTGATAGCTACGTTTAAACGGTATTATATGCGGTCGATAATGAATCAGGCCATCAAGGCAACCGACATGGAAGGTGGGTCCACATTAAAAGATTTCTGGAAGAATTATAATATATGGAACACAATAAAGAATATTGGAGACGTATGGGCTGAAATAAAAGCGTCAACAATGAAAGGTTCATGGAAGCAACTATGCCCACAAATTATGAGTGATTTCATACATTTTGATGAAACTCCAGAAACCATCACACTTGAAACAGTTCACCCAATGAACGAACTAAACCTATATGTTAACAGTGAAGATGTTAATGAGATGATTGAATCTCATTCTGAACCGTCGGTTCATTATTTGTAATGGACCGTCGGTTCATTATTTTTAATGGACCGACAAGAGAACGAAAATAGTATACAAATTGAAAGTGAGAAAGAAGAACCAGAAGAAATCATCAATATCTTAACAATAAAAAAATATGAACGAAGCTTTTACGCATCTCGAGACATTTTTGAATATTATGGAAGAATGTGATCCCAATGGAGAACGCATATCTCAAGTGCGTAAGGCGATCCATAAAATAGTACTGCATGTTACAGAACTCTCTATGAAGAAAAGAAAAAAAATTGTAAAATACAACTAACGCTTGACAAGTTTATTAAGAGAATATAATTTTTATTTAATATGTACTTAGTAATTTTTGATAAATAAAAATTTTAAAGTAAAATTTTTGGTGTTTTTTTTTACATCCCTCTACTTTCGAACATTTAACTTTCGCACACATTTTCAGGAACCAATCATGTGCGAAAGTCGCGGTCCGCCTGTACATCTTTCGGACAGAGGAATGTTAAATTTCATACTGCAAAACTTTATAATGCTTTACCAAAATCAATTAAAAAAAAATGCAGAAATAAATATCCTTAAAAATAGAGTCAGTGCAAACTATATAAAATCAAATTAATATAAATGGATTTTTAGTAAAAATAGTGCACACCGACTCAGAACAGTTCTCCCTAGTGAGGAGGACTGTGAATGCTGTGACTTTGTACTTTTATTATAATAATATACTTTACCTACTTACTGTTCTTATAATTATGCTTTGTACTTGGAAATTATTACTGAAGTCACATACATGTAAAACCTTCAAACAGAAACTAATAAAAAAAATAATAATGACGCCACAAAGTGAATATCAATCGTTTGAAGAAATTATAAAATAAATTCCTTAGAAATATCCAATGAATCTACGAATACCATTGCTAACATATTGATTAACAACTTACTGGCAACTAGCAACTGGATCTTTATGGGCGTGTCCGTGTACCCGAAGTAAGCTCAATGTTTCCTTTTGGAGAAACTGGACTAACATCGATATTCTCTCTTGGGTGACCGGATAATTCGACACACGGGTGAATCGGCGCACGTTCTAAAAAGTCTTTTAAAGTATGAAAAAAAACTAGCTCTAAAACCTAATCTAACTTAACCGTATTGTTAGTCTTTATTTCAATATAATATATAATCAATCAATATAATCAATCATATTCAATCAGTGCAAAATTCATTCTTTAAATTATTAGCTCATAAAAGTTTATACGAACAGAGGCATAATATTCCAATCTTTTATCAGAGTCTCAAAATTCTTTCAGTAAGATCAATTCTGTGGTACAAAATTATATTTCAGCACATTAATAACCCTATATTTAATACAAATAAACTAGAGCACAATTACAATACTCCTCTCAATTTTAATGAAGGATTAATAGTTCCTAAGCATGCAAACAAATATGGACACAGAACTTTAGATCACATGATTCCCAGCTGTTTAAATATGTTACCCGATACAATAAAAAAACTGTAAAAAAAAAAAAAAACTAAATAGCTAATAAATATTGAAAAGTTGGCTATCTGAAAGAAGCTATTTGTATTAGATAATAAGGAAATATTATTTTATGTACGATTTATTGTCGCCAATTACTATTTTTTTTAAATATTTTAAAGTAGGAGTCTTGAGAAATATTTTTGTTTAAAGTTTGTTACATATGATTTTTATGTTATTATTTTATATATATATATATAGTAACTTAACTATAACTTTTGAGTTTAGACTAACAGGCTCCCGTTAGAAAAAACTACGAAAAAATAGTTTATCAGGACTTTTTGGATTGTATTTTTTCTTTTGTAAAATGTAAATAGTAAAATTTAAAAAAAGCAATAATTAAAAATATATATATATATCATGGAACCTCTTCCTTGAACAGATAATAAGAAAACGGCAACATCTGTTTTCTTGATTTTCTATTCAGAGAAAAACTAGTACACAACTACTGGAGAACATTTCTTTATAAACTACAAAAAACAGCTTACTAGGCGTGAAAGCTCATTCCAAAATAATCACTCGAGCTGCGAGCAAATTCAGCCATGCATGTTTCATTGTAATTCCCTTCCACACGTCATTTTTGCTATAAATTATTTATTTCAGCTCATCCGCGGCTCTTTGCCAGTAAAACGAAAAACTGCCCCGTTTGGATTTTCTTTTATGAGATCGTACTTCGTAACGGCAGCTGTCAATAACCCTTTTAGTGTGTTTACAACCTGTTTAACGTTGGCAGACATCCAACCTGTAAAAACATTGTTATGATACTACTTATCTCAATCCTCATTCTGTTTCCCGGTGAACATGAAAACTGTAGCCGACCATCGTCTTTTTATTGTTACGAACATTTTTTATATGTTTTACGATACCGGTGTGAAAATATTAACCATGTTTTTCTAATAATATTATCAGAGAACCGAAATGAAAAGGGAGTTTTTTTTATTTAATTTGAAACTCTGTTTTAAATACATTTATTAATTTATTTGTAAGAAACAAACAGTTTTTAAAACAGATTTATTTATATACAAAGGAAGTTTATCAAAAGGTAAGCCAACAACATTTCTTGTGCTAACAGTGGTTAAGTACAAATGTTTTATTAGAAAAAAAAACAAAATAAGAAGGAAGGGGAGAGGAAGAGGAAGAAAGGATCGGGACAGGAGATGCTCTCGATATATTTAGTGCTCGTGCATCATTTTACGGTCGTACGTTCGGTTCGATATTTTGAAAGGGTATTGTGAAATTATGTTTTATATCGCGCACAAATATTTCGTATTGTAAAATGTTTACGTACAGTGCCAGGGAACATTTCTTCCTCTTCTTGTATCAACTGTGGTTAGAGGTGCATAATTTCTCTACCCAGTGAGCGGGCTGCCTAATGCTACTGTGGTGCTTTTATTAATTTTTATTTCATAGAATTGTAAACTGTGTCTTATGTGCTAGCGGCACTTGCTGTTAGCAATCTTACATTTAAGCCCGCTCACTAAGGTAATGCAGGGTATCTATCTTAAATTGAAGTGTGTGCGTGTGTATATGCGTGTGCATTGTCACTATAACCAAATGATATAATTGTATTATTGATAATACACACGGCTTCGTCAAAATACTCGCAAACATGCTACACTAGCGTCTCTAGCGGCCCTGGTTGTTGCGCTTTGGTACTATATTACGTCAATAATTGAATGAATAATAAAGAAAATATTGATGATTACATTGAAATTTCTATAAATAATATTTACACTAGATTTACAGATTTTAATATTTAAAAAAAATCATCCTCATTAAAACGTAACCTCCATTACCTTAGTTAGCTATCTTAAATATAAGATTGCTATCAGAAAGTGCCGCTAGCACATAAAAAGCAGGTTGAAAATTCTTTGAAATAAATGAAATAGCAATAAGCAGCCCGCTCACTGGGTAGAGAAGATTGTCTCCACATTTATGCATCTCTAACTATAGTTGACACAGAAAGAGGGAGAAATGTCCCCCGGCACTGCAAAGAAAACAATTACAATACGATATTTATCATTAAAGCATATATACATAAAATATGGTGTTAGGAATACTGACATTTGAAGCAAAAAAGTCAGCTCTAAAAATAAGTAATTGAAAAATATTCGCAAAATTATTATATCAGCATTTTATTCCTTTCCAAACAATTATCGACAGTTTAATATTTAGGTTAATTAATATTTATTTTATTCATTTTCTATTAGTATTTTGTTAATGACCACCCTCAGCGAAGCGTGCTGGGCACATAACCCAGAGGTCCGTGGATCGAAACCACGTTCTGCTATAGTTTTTATTACGTGATTTTTCTAATGAATTTATAAGTATTTAGTAAACGTATAGGAATAAATGCACTCTTGAAATATTAAACCGTTTTAATGACATAAACTATTTTTATTAAATGCGTGAATTTTTAATACTTTATAGAAAATATTTACAAATGTAAAAAACAATTAGTCTCGCTCAACTTATGGAGAGCAAAACAATAAGTAGACACAATATCATGTTATTATGTTTTATTATTTGTAATAAATAAATATAATAAAAATATTGTGGTGAATTTAGGTAATTTTTGACAAGAAAAAATGAATTTATTTTATGTATTCATTTTTTGGCGTCATTATTAATAAATTAATTAAAAATTGCTTTCTATTTGCATCAGATTTAGGAAACCAATAATTCTTTTCATATAAATAGGTTTCTAAATTTTACATGCAAATACAATCGGTTTACAATTTTTATTTGTCTCTTGAATTTATTTTCATATTAATAAAAAAAATCTTTTTTGATTTCTTATGTAAATTTGTTATTAAATGTTTTATAATATTTTTTATTGACGTTTTTGATTAATTACTCGCCTGCTTTAATCAATTTTCTTTTATGTTTATAATTAGTTCATTCTTACATTATTGTGTTCTATATTTATCATTTGTCTGTACTTGACATTATTATTTTTCAGTATTATATATATTCCTGTTGAGGAAGGAATCGCTTTTAAAATATGTTGATATGTATATATTAATAAAGTGGTCAGTAAAAAGTAATTTTTAATTCATTATGTACCAATACATCTCTAGTAGATACTTTAAAATGATTTATTTCCGTTTAATCCGTTTTACCGGACAGATTCTGAGATTGATTGCCGGGTGCAGCTCTTACCTTTTATTGTTTGTGTCTTTTTCTGTTCACATTTCATTTAAGATTTGTTAATATTTCTTTCAATGATAAAATGTTGCGATGTGGTTTATAAGCTTCAATAAGGAACTCCAGTGAAAAATACAATGGCTTTAAAAATATATATTTATGTAGATCAACAAACGCCGATCCTGAATACATAACCATCTCAAAACATCTCATCAAAACACCTTGTTATAATAATAATAGTTGGATGACTTGTATAGTGCCGTTTTTGTGAGAAATCACCTCAAGGGCGCTTATGTTGGTACCATTACATTTGGAACATCTGACGTCACGTGCGCATTCTGTTTTGGGATTTCTAAGAAAATTTTTATTTTTCGATTTTGTATTTTTTTAGTTTTGGTGAAATTTAAAGTTAATTTGGGTGACTTTAGGCTCGGTAATTGTTGTTCAATATAAAAAAAAACTATTATTAATGAAAAAAATTAGAGTATTCATAACAAAAGCAATTATCAATACGGAAATTACGATAATGTTAAAACTCAATACTATTATTAATCTTTGAATAAAAGGATTTTAAAAGGTACATATTTATTACTTATGTTTAGGTATGTCAGCCTCCATGGTCGAAGGGTAAGGCTCTCGACTACGAATCCGAAAGTCGCGGGTTCAAATCGCAGCGTGCGTAAGTAAATTTTATTTAATTAATTTGTGCTGCTTCACAATTAATTCAATTAAAAATAATATGCAGTATATTTGAGCACGTTCCAGAGTGAAAAATACTCTCAGTATCGCCCTGGTGAAAGACCACCATTCATAATTGAAACGTTGCTTGAAATGGCTTTCAGCCGTGTTTGGTGACCAGATCTGAATAGCCAGGTATTTCCCCACCTTCTTCTTCCCCTTCTACTTCCCCTCCCCAATACTCTCAGCCTCACAACATTTCACAATTGGGGATGCCATAGTATCACTGGCTCCAGAAAGTTGGAGCGGTTGGGACTCTTGTGCGGTATTCAAATAAAAAAGGGATATTTTACCATCAATTGAATATATAATTATCCACGGTAAAGCGCATCATTATTTTGACATTTGGCATTCTAACCTCAAAACTGACCACAACCGACCGGCTATAGATTTGGAGCGTTTTGGCGGGCTTTGAAAAATTGAAACTTTGAAAATTATTTTAACTATAAAAAAATAAAAAATGGTTCCTTATTAGTTATTCCAATTAGTTCCATTATTTATTTCTATTTAATATTGAAATATTTTAGGCATTTGGTTAATGCCCATTTGACATAAATTTTATTTATTTTACCTACTGACATAAAATAAAATAATAATAAAAATGTGTTTTCAAAAGAAAAGGTGAATTTTGAATTTTCGCGGGCTGTGTACATTCGATTATCGATTTTTTTGTTATGTTGGTACACATTTGTTTATCATATGTTAGCATTATCAGCCATTTTGGATCAGTGGTTTGTTTTTGACAACTGGAAAGGTTAGTCACGTTTTTGTGTATTCATCGATTTTTTACTTTTGAAAAAAATGGATCAAAGAATATGTATTAAATTTTGTGTTAAAAATGGAATAAAGTGCTCCAACGCACTTAAAATGTTGACTGTGGCATTCGGCAAGTCTACTTTGTTTCAAAAAAGTGTTTATAAGTGGTACAAGCGCTTTACAGAAGGCCGAGAAGATATTAATGACGATGAGCGTCCTGGAGTTGCAACCACGTCAACAAACGAAGAAAACATCGAAACAGTGAAGAAAATGGTTTTGGAAAATCGTCGAATCATTATTAGGGAAGTTGCAGAGGATGTTGGCATATCAATCGGCTTTTCTTCGATTACAATGGCGTGGTGCATCATGAGTTCTTGCCAACAGGTCGTACGGTTAATAAGGAATACTACAAGGAAGTTATGCAACGTTTGCGTGAAGCAATACGGCTCAAACGAACGGAATTGTGAAAAAATAAATCTTGGATTTTGCATCACGATAATGCACCAGCTCACACATCAATGCTTGTTCGTGATTATTTGGCCAAAAACAACACCGTAATCATCCCTCAACCACTGTATTCACCAGATTTGGCTCCCTGCGCCTTTTTCCTATTCCCGAAACTGAAGAGACCAATGAAATCAAAGCTTTTTGCCACAATTAATGAGATAAAGTTAGAAT